>JANHFO010000001.1:18429-32432 GCA_032468095.1 Pareas carinatus
GGCGGGGGGGGGGGAGGACCATGTGTATCAATTCTGGTGAGCTGCTATGTCTCAGAGCAGACAGTTCAGGTTTTATGATGGCTATGGAAATTACCTCCTACGAAGCAATTCCTTGATCTCTATGAACAGAGGCTTAGAGGGATCTTTTTAATGTAAAGGTGAGGATGTAGAGCTACTTTGTGCTGACTTAAAGCATTAGGACATTTGACACAATCGCATTTGCATGGACAAAATCCAACCACACTGAAGATGTTCATTCTTGCTTTTCAGAATATAGTTGAAATCAGAATCAGAATTTATTGGCCCAGTGTGTCTGCACACACAAGGAATTTGTCTCTGGTGTACATGCTCTATACTTACTCACATGCAATAAACAAACTGTGATTACAATCATAAGATACATTCATAATCATAAAGTGCATTTGTCTTGTCATGTACATATAAGCATAAGATACATTCATAATCATAGAGAATATGATTATGAGTGCGTCAAGAGAATAATATCTCTTTTCAGTGCATGCTAAGGATTGCTCTTTGCTTGTCTGACTTAGCCAATGCCCTTTGTTAATCAGGCTTTAATAGTTTAAGAGGACATTTCAACTCAGCTAATGGTAGTTAAATCATGGTTAAGTAAACAAAAATGGGGAACCCTGTCCTTGTGATAAAATCCAAGGAAGGAAGAAAAAGAGCCAGTTTGGAACAAAGCCATCTCAGTGATGCTCAGCCAGCCACTCATTTTCAACCTAGGAATGAGGCAATGACAACCACTTCAATTTTTTTTCCTTCCTAACATTTTCCTGCAAATGCAAGGTCCATTTTTTTCGGATCAACCAAGTGTTGTTGATTCCTTGGTTGTAACAGAATTGGCTGACCGGCTTGTCACCCAAGCCAGAGTCACAGACTGAAAGAGAGTGACTGGCCCAAAGCCACCCAGCCAGTTTTCATACCTAACTTAGGACTAGAACTCACAGACTCCTGGTTTCTAGGCTAGGTCTTTAACCACTAGCCCAAATTTGCTGCCAACCCACTTCTGAAAATGTTGCCAAGGAAGCTGCAAGGACTTGCCCAGGTAGTCTCTAAGAGTCAAAAACTGACTCAATGGCACAACAAGCAAAACTGGGTCAAACCTGGTTAATATTTGGATAGGATTCCCCCAAGCTGGAGGCTAGACTATGAAGTGAGGGGGGGAATCTAGGAAGACAGCAATGGCGAAATCATTTCTGTACTGTCTCCAAGAAAACTGCACAGATGTATCCGCAAAGTCATAAGGATTTTAGCTATACTCACATTTTTAAAGTCAAGTAGATACTTGACTTGGATGCATAAAATATTTGAAAGACTATCCGAGAATGTAAGCATTCTTCTCATTGCAGCACACATGCATGCGCACACAGAGGTGGGGCGGGGAGAAGAGATTCTTAGTTGGAGCTTAGATTGCAGATAATAGGATGTGACCACCTTTGCAACAGAATCTAATTTGGTTAAATTAGCTTCTCTCTGTCTCTCTCTTTCACTCTTATCTTTTTTCAGCAGATGAAATGAATGACTGACAAGACTTGAAGCACTCTGTGTTCTTGCCATTTTTTCTAACTGTTTGACGAGGTGGAACGTTCTAAGGAGAATCAGACCTGTTGATATGATTGGAACGCTTACTGGATCGATGCCACTTCCTTATGTTCTGGCTGATATTTTATGTTCTTTTTTGGAATACGGTTGCCCCATTTATCTGTAAAGCTGCAGCTCATTCGGCATGAAAGCAGGGAGAGGGCATCATGATGTAAATTTGCAATAAGAAATGTGTGAGGGTTGGACTTGTGTGCCATCAAGGAGCTGCATAAATTCACGATGATCCCTGACTACAGCAGCTGGGATCCATTAAGGCAGAAGTTCATTTGTCCTAAGTTGGAAGAAGCCCCACTGAAGACACTTAGATTTACTGTCGAGTATTTTTTTTTTATCCTGTACTGTCCATGTATTTATGGAGCTTTAAAAGGTTTTACTAGCAAAAACCATAGATCCCTGTCATCTAGGAGCTTACAGAAAAGCTAATGGAGTAAGCAGAGGGGAAGAGAATCATAGCAAGTGGGCTGAAGGCTCCAGCCATTCCATTGAACTGAGTAAATAAATTGTGTAAGTCAACTGTTCTGAATGGTTTGAAATTAATATACCCTACGTCAGACCACAAATACTGGAGACAATTTCCCTTTAGTGTTTGCAATAAATCAGCATATGGGGAGAATGTAGCACTTACAAGTATTACCTGAAGAAACCCCAAAGATTTGTGAACTATAAAGTGCTAGAATTGCCTTCCCCAACTGATGCTCTCCTTCAAATGTATTATATTTGTAGGACAACTAACTTTGTTGCTTGTATCCTACAATCTATTGCAGTTGTTTTATTTAGTATCCTAGTATGACTTGTAGATTGCTTATTTAGAGCTATGACTGTTCTATGCCTATCGCAAGAATGAATCTTATGACATAGATGAATGTATTTCATGACATGATGGATGTTTTATGATTATGATCATAATTTATCACTTTTAGCTTATATGTACATTGAGAGCATATGCATCAGAGACAAATTTCTTGTGTGTCCAATCACACTTGGTGAATAAAGAATTCTATTCTATTCTATTCTATTCTATTCTATTCTATTCTATTCTATTCTACACCCCTTCTAATTCCCAGCCACTGCCATGTTGACAAGGGATTGTGGGCATTAAATTCTTACAGATCAGGAGGTAATCAGGACAGAGCATTCTGTATTAGAAAACTACAAAGTATAAATCACAGTGCAGTATGATTAGATATATTCCCAGTAGTTGTTAATTTGAGTTGTCGAATCCAAGGTAACATTTCTGTAGTGTGGTAGATTAAGTAATAGTGTCAGCTCATAGGACAATCTTCCCAATGTGATGCCTCTAGACATGTTGATTTTCCACTCCCATAATTGCTAATAATCATGTTGACCGACAATTATGGGAACAGAAGTCCAACATATCTGGTGGGCATCAACATTTGTTGATGAAGCAATAAATAAACCGTAAGGCCAATAAGCCAAAGCAGGCTCCAAGCCAGACATTAATGCAATTTGCATGTAGAATTAGGATGCAGACTTTTTCAGTGGAAAGTAGTTGAGATGATTCTTATTGCTTGCAAATAGTAACTGCTCTGTGCCTCATAGATTAATTTTTGCCTGCAGAGCACTATAGTGTCATGCAACCTCATGGAGGAGATTGACATCTAAACTTTCCCCCTCATGTTGGAAAAATTTATCAATAATCTTAATTCAACATACCTCATTCTAGCAGTATCTTGTGCTGAGGTCTCATAGAGAATCAACGATAGCTCTATAATATAAGTGGCATACAGGTGATTTCTTCCCAGAATGCATACAAATTAAGATTACAACTGCTCCATTATTAGGCCCAATTAAATGTTGCTTCAAACAGAACTTTGTTGAATAATCATTTTAAAATTGCATCGTTCGGATGCTGAACAAAGCCTTTCCTGCTACAGTTTGGGGTATTTTATGCTGTTAAAGCCATATGTACAGTGGCAAGTAAAAAAGGGTTAATCTTAGTAATCCTCCCCCTACAAATGTAATATGTATACCTTTCAGAATAATTCTATGATATCAAATGAAAATAATGTTCAGGTAAACTTGGAGAGGAGCAAACAATGCCATTTTAGTGCTAAGGCAGTTTACTCAAAAGAAATACTGAGTTCGTTAGGAATTATGTGCAAATAATATTTCACAAACTCACAATCTAAGAATCAGTATCAGGGCTAATTGCAAGGATGATGGATGGATGGGCTTTATTTTAAATAATAGGAGGTGGGCTTGTTAGAAGGTTTAAACAATTTCAAACTAATCACATTTAGAACTTTTGTGGCTGGATCTAAATAAAAATGAAAGACACCTGAAGATATCAAGAATGACCCAGATATCTTCATTATTCTAGTTTTAAGAATGACACAAACCATTTCCGGGTTTTTTTTTTTCATGGTACAAAATCATACCCAGATAGAAAGCTATAGCGAGTTCAGAATAATATTTTCCTCCCTGGGGCCCTCCAAATGTCAGAATAACTATCTATCATTTCCAGACTATGCTGCTCAGAGATGATCATTGCTCATTATATCTGGAGGATGCCAAGTTGGGGAGTTTGCCATAAATTTTAGTGCCGGAACAAATGTGCAGCCTATACTCTGCAAGTAATTGTAACAGCGAATGCCTTAGTATTCTGTCAGATGTAAAATGCTGATTCATGGTATAAACCTGTTGTGACACATGAGAGGTACCCACCAGACTGCTAATCACAGCACCGGCCCTAAGATTGACAGTGTGTATTAACAATTGTCAACAGCATGCAGGAGACATGAGGGAAATCAATGTGTGTGAATATCTTTACGATCTGGAGGTTGATGATACAGGTACGGCAAGGTCAGCTAACTATTTGGGTGGGTGGTAATTGGGAGCTTTATTCCGGCTGCAAAGAAGAAAACAGAGCAGAGAGAACTGCACACCCTGTTCTGGGCACAGTGGGACATAACCTTGGAGAGAGCAATGGAAGAATTCTGAAGGAAAAATTGAAACTTTAATCAAATAACATACCTTAAAGCGTTGTCTCTCCAAAGTTATGAAATTCTGCTCCCCTTCTAAATGTATTATATTGACTTACTATGCTGGTCTATGACTGTAATAAAGATTTGATTTGATCTGATTATTGACTTATGTCTCCCCAAACTGTTATGGATTTGTGACTGCAGGACTCTGTGGTAATCCTTGGGGAAGCACAAGTATTCCTAAAGCTGGAGAGCCTTGACCATTACTGATAAGTACAGGGACTCTTTAATTTTTTTTTGGGGGGGGGTAAGGAACAAATCTGAAAAGGGGGAAAATCTGAGATGTTTATGTGGATTCTAAAAACTGTTTATAACTTTGATTTGTAAAGGAAAATTGAAGAGCAAAGCAGAGAAAACAATTAAATCTATAGGACAGCTTTCTAGTATAAAAGATTGTCCTTTGTAATAAAGGGCATATGGTCACTGTACTGATAAGAGACTTACAATGACTGTACAATATTTAACTTCAACAATGTTCCATCTACAGCAAAGTGGTTGCCCAGATTTATGTTTCCTTGTAAATGCCATGCAGAAGAGCTCTATAAGCAATCTGATTGAAATTTAGATTGAATCCCAAAAAGAACCTATTTTGTGTACCACAGAAATCCTGTGTTTTTTTAATCCAGGGCCTTTTGGATGTGTTGTGCTGAAATGCCAACCTTCCCTTCCCCCAGGCCATAAGCCTGATGACTGAGAGGATGATGGGAACTGTTGTCAAATACATCTAGAAAGCCTCCACTTGATAAAGTCCAATGCAATCTGTTCGCTTAAATGTATGCATTTGCTTAATACATCATATTCTCTTTATCACATGCCTTCTCTTGTAGTGAGGAAAAGGGATGCTTCACATGTGTAAGTTATTCTAGAACTGAGTATTTATTATATGGACCCCTTACCACCTCCTTCCTTTTAAGCAAGAATAGTGACAGGAGGATCTTGGAGGTGGCTGGTTATTAATTTTCATCATTTCAGGTAAAAAATGACCTTCCTTCACTTCAAACAAATTGTGATGCATTGATCAGCAGGGGTTACAGACAGTCCTAATCACCCTGAGTTAATGATCTTGGATCTTTGTGAAAGAGTGTGTATAACAAGAGAAGGTTTGGATAAAAGCTGTGGAAAGAGAAAAAAAGTTAGCATCATCCCTGGACATTCCAAGAAAAAACACCACCATCTAGGCACCCTCTGCAATACAGCCTTGTTTCTGGGGCAGCAGGCAGGTGAGATAAAAAAGGTTTCAAACCTCTATGAGGAAGAGCCCAGATTTCACAAAATCAAAACCTACTTTCCAACCAGATTACGCCTTGAAGATCCACCATGCACACCTTCTGCTTTACCTTTGTAACGATTCCTACTCCCTTTTTGGAATAGCAGAATTCCAGATGTGCAGGTTGCAAGGGGGAACACACACACACACACACACACACACAGACTATGGAGCCATTTAAACGCGGAGGGGGGGAGAAAGAGAATTTGGATGACAAAGTGGAGATCTCCAGCCCCAATTTTTCTGATTTCCATTTTTGAGTGGGCAGTGAGGTGAGTAGCCTGCTACCTGCTGCATAATCCCCCCCTTTCCCTTCTCTTGTCTGTGCTACCCTCATGCAGGAATCAAAGGAAGGACAAGATATTGGCATCCAGGAGAGGCACCCAGGCTCCTGTTAAGAGCTCACGAGCTTGTCCTTCTGTATGCAGAGGAGCTTCCCAGCCATGACCCAGAAAGCCTGATTAATTACAAAGCAATCTATTAATATTCACGGCTAATTAAAGATCCTTATCGTGACTAATTCTGCTTATTCTACATGCCTAGACCAGAGACCACAAGCCCTTGGAAAAACAAGCAGGAGTTCAGTGTCCGAGTAGCTGGCGCCTGAGTAGCTGGGTAGGTTTTTGGCCCATCAGGATTCCCCCATGAGCTGGAGGAATGTTACATGATGCCACAAAGAGGGGGAAAGGCAACCAGGGGACGAAATGAGGTGTGGTCTACACACTAAATCTTGTGGAAGGAGGAGTGCTGGGTGGGGTTGAGGGGAGTGGATTAAGAATTCGGTTGCACACCCTTCTACACCGACAATTGAACGCTCTTTTTAGAAAGGAGACAAGCACGGCACTTGTCACAAGTGAAGCTTGGGGAGGCCTCAATCTAGAGATGCCCCTTCTCTCTTATCTATACAGATTCCCCCCCCCCCCGGAGTCCTCGAGATTTCACACTCTCCTAGTGGGGAGGTAGAATCGTGGGGGCTGCCCTGGACGAAGCACTGGGGCGATCTTCCCTTTAAAGCCCCTGCTACACAGATGAAAGATTTTTAGTCGGAAGGACTTGGAGAGAGTAATACATCTGGTGTATTGATCGCAGGCCAGGGACCAAGGCATGGCTTAAACAGTAATTGATTTCCATCCGCGGAGCCGTGTTGGGGAACATTGATTTAACAGCACTGCAGACACTGCTACTAATCTGATTAAAGTCTTTAGCAGAAATGTTATTCTAAAGAAACATAGGCAAAATTGGAGGTTGGAGAGCAAGCAAGAGGAAGCCAAGGGGGCATCAGCGCAAGGAGGACAGTGGTAGCCAGGTCTCCCAGGGCAGGAAGGGACGAGAGGGGGCATTTGATCCAGAGAGCTATCAATATTCCTTCTGCGACTTGAACACTCATTTAATGAAGCCATTTCTAGTTGTAGCCTGTTTTTTTCAGAATGCCAGGAGTTCCAGAGTTCCCTTAATTTTTGCTTGCTGCTGAAGACTAGAAATAATGGCCCAATCTAGCCAGCTTTGCCCAATGACTTCTCGGTTTTCCTCTAATCTTTCTGAACAGGCAAATAAGCCTTATCCCTCAAATTAGGAAACAGCCCCACCTAAAGAGAACAGACAGAACTTGTACAGTTCCCCTCTTCCATTTTTGTCTCTACTGTCACTGTCATAGATGATACTATTCCATAAACACATAGATGGGGTTCAGAAGCCTTTCCCCAAAATCTTTTGGCGGGTTGCATTGGGAAAGCGAAATGGTACTTGATTCCAATGTTCTATCCACATCCTTAGTGGACATTCATTTTGAGATTATCTGTCGGTAGCTCTACTATTCTGCTACAGTGGCGAGAGCGCTCCGGAGTAGGATCAGAGAAACCCAAGTTTAAGTGCTATCTAGCTATGAAGATCCCTTGGTAATTCTCATAACTGTTCAATGCAAACTGCTTCACAGGTTTATTGTGAAAATGTCATTGAAGGGGTAAAACCAAATTCCTGAAATAAATGTGGGATCAAAATACAAGAAATAAACAATTACAAGGAGCGGAGAAGAAGGTGGCAGACCTGAGAAAGTGCGCCCTTATTTTCTCCAGGGAGGCTGGGTTGTATAGGCCACGTCACTGTATAATACCAGCATGTGTAATTTCCCAATTCCAGCATTAGAGGGATGTCCAGATTCATAGTTCATGAAGCTAGTCTACATTTTCCTGACTGTCTAAGGACAGGCATGCATGGAAGATATTTAGACATGGGGTGAAACTGAAAATATTTGGGCTAAAAGAGCTGTTTTGATTCTCATCTGGGACCCCCAACCAACAGGTTGCACACTTGCATCCATTATTTCCTGTTTCATCTCCTCTCAAAAGTAGTGGCATCTCCAAAAGGAACCAGTTGGTTAATCCCATCTGTCACCGCCAATGCATAGATTCTGGGATTGTTTCATTTGTCCTTGTGGCATGTTCCAATTATGCCATGCATAAGATGTGAACCTGAGCACAGAGAGATTCCCTAGGAATCTCTGTCCCCATAACTCCAAGCACTCTGTTATCCTCCCGGCTGAGTCTTATTGCTCAGCCTTGATTTAACTTCAGGAAATTTAAATCACTAATTTAAATCACCAAGAGAGAGGGTGGAATTAAATCACGGATTTAAATCAAGTTTCCTATTTGTACTTCAGCTATTCCTAAACAAACATGCATACTAATTGGTTGATAAAAACATTAAGAAATGTGGATTTACAACTAAAAGGGCTTTTATACTGCCTAATAGGTAGTCCAGGTTTTTTTTGTTCATGCAGACATGCTTTTTCTGCCCACATTCCTGCTTTGTACCTCCATCTTGGTCTCCAACTTTAGATTATTGGTGTCCCTTCCTTCTCCCTACCAGCCTTCTCAATGCTTATGCCCTGAAACTGCTTGCAGCTATAGTTAGTCAGCAGGGATGGGAGAGGGGCAGAGACTTAAGAGCCAATGTACTGGATGAAAATTCACCAACATGAGTTTGATATCTCCTTTTATTTAAGGCAGTGTTCCTCAAATTGTCACCTTCTAAAATTATAAATGGATTTGTGCTCTCCCCATGAACAATCAACCCTCCATTGGGGATAGGGTTGGGTGAGAAATAAATATATCCATTATCTTACTTTCAAAAATTACATTTTAAGCCATAGGTCATGAGTTTTTCCAAATCTTTTGGTATCATAACCACCTGCAGGCAAAACAGGCAGCAAACTCTGAAGCACATTTGGACAACATTCCTGTTATGCCTGCACAACCCCAATCAATTTTATTTTTTAAAGTGTGTGGATCCCCCCCCCCACTTCACAAATTGCTTTTGACCCCCAGTTTGACAACCTCTGAATTAAGATGTTCAGCTGCAGACTATACTGTTCTCGTGAAGAATTTCTAGGGCCCCTTTCTTTACACTACAGCTAAAACAACAAGAGAAGCAAATTCAGTTAGATCTTGTACTCTTGTATAAACAGCATTGGTACCATCCCGTTCTGACCATGTGCCATCCTCCTTCATGGGCACCCAGATTGATTTTCTTCTGACTTGGCTAAAAGTGCAGATTTCCTGTTTTTATGATTTGTGACATTAGAACTTTGTAGGCTTTGGTGGCTTGCTGCTTTTTCCATTTGGGGCACCTTCTGTCATCTGAATATGGCACTCTAGTAGACTTGACAGACAATCTTATCAGCCAACTCACTCTTACTGCTAGTTAGTTTCCCAATGCCTATGAAAAACATTTGGCTTGATCAAACAATAATCTTGCCCTGAACTCTTGCCTTGGCCAGCCTTCCAGATTTGGAATTGAAGTGAGAGATTACCTTCTCCCTCCCCACTACATAAACAAAGCCCCTACAGCTACATGGTTTCAGTTGTTGAAGGGGGGGAACTCCAGTGCAAAATTATCGTGATCAGTCATCACCGTAGCATTCAATAGGAATCTATATGCAAGAAACCGTATATTCTTGACGGCCAAGCAACTTTCCCATCACACCAACAGCTCAAAGGTTTTTGGATCCAATCTGGGTCAGTCACCAGGACCAGAGCCTTAGTCTTCCGAACTTTCAGATCCATGTTGGAGCCCATCCTAAGAATTCTGATGTGAGAGAGAAGTTCCCTGAGGATGGGCTCCACCACAAGTCCAAAAGCTCAGAAGAATAGACCTCTGGTTCCGGTGACCAAGATTGGATCCTGCAACATTATCCTGGGACACGTACATTTGTCTTCATTTGTCAAAGGTTTTCAGAAAAAAGATCAAACACATGTATTGAAAAGATCAGGAGGGCAGGTTTTAGGAACACCCTCCCCACTCCACCCACCCTTCCTTTTCTCTGTGCAGCAAGGAGATGGTTATCACTTTAGAAGATCATGTAGGTCATAGTGCAGGGCACTTACCATCCGTAGTGAGGACAAAATGTGCATCATGAAGTCCAGACACTAACTGCTTCTTCTTCAGGCTTGCACTGCAACATTGGAAGCAAGCTCATAATGGACAGAGTTTGCTACTTGCTTGCCCCCTTTATCTCCCCTGTGGATAACTACTAAAACATATTTTTCTACTTTCCTTCAATCAGTTGAGGAGAGCAGTGATTGACTTACAATGTTCTGCCTGGCAAGCAGAAGCCAACAGGAGTGAACGGACTGGACAGTGAAAATGGTACTGCACACAAGTATCTATTGAACAATCTGTAACTGGAATGGATTTCTCTCTCTTGCTCTCTTTTTAACTTAGAGCGGCTGTAGGACTTCCAAATCAAATTAGGAGTGGCAGATGGGCTAGAGAAGAGGTGTTAAAAATTTTTTTAATGCTTTGTTCATATTCTAAATCCTTTCCTGCTGTTTACTCTGGGGAGTAGATATGGAGACATACAAGATAGGGTGGGATATCTGAATATCATCCTTTGAAGGAAAATGCCAAGAGACAAATCAAGGAAGATAATCTTTGGCATCATGAAACCAACTAAAGTTTCTGAAATTAACTAGACTGGATCTGCTGATGTCAGATTATGAAACTGACTTGAGAAGAGGCTCGTTTCTGGGGATTCTCCCTTCCCTCGTCTCTCGTTCACGAAGGAACTGGTAGGCAGTGATTTTTTTTTCTTTTGAAAAAAATGAAACTGCACACAGTGCCTTGGTAAAATGGGTTTGAAGTTGTGTGTTGTCACAAACAGAGAATTGGATTAAGCATGCAGCACACAGCAGTATCTAATGCCATTGTTCCTCTAAACATGAGTTGAGTCTTGCACCTATTTCCTCTGCACTTACAAGGTATGCCATGTGCAAATGTGCTCAACTCAGTGAATATTGTGCTGGACTCTTTCTCGTGCTTGATTAGCAGTAAATGTATTTTGCAAGACAACTGCACCTGCAGTTCCTCACATGTGAAAGAAACTCCACATAGTCTTTACTCATTTATTTTCACAGGTAGTAGATCTGGGAAAGATCTTGGAGAGCTTTAATGAAGCTGAGACAATAGTTTGGACCAAGTAAAACAGTGGACTGGCTTACTATGGGGCAGCATGATATGACCTTCATTCATCTTTCCACATGAGGTCGCAGTTCTTGGTAAGTCCTGATGTAATGCAAGATGCTGTCCCAGGTACTATGGCTAGGGATCAGCGAGAGAATCCCTCTTCTTGATCTTTCCCAAGTTCACTGCCTTTTCTCCTTATTTGAGCATCATTGAAAGCTAAAAGGCCAGCTCCAAATGGTTTGGACAGAAGTCTAATATAAATCAACCAGGTAGACTGGCTGTATTTTCTCATCATCAGGAAAGAAATTCATTGGTGGGGAATGAGAGTAATATAAAGGATGGA
Organism: Pareas carinatus; assembly: GCA_032468095.1. NCBI lineage: Eukaryota > Metazoa > Chordata > Lepidosauria > Squamata > Pareidae > Pareas > Pareas carinatus. The sequence continues at coordinate 30,131 of JANHFO010000001.1, forward strand.
CAACTTGAATGTGAAAACTTTACTGCAAAGGATATATGATCAGTGCTAGAATTTTGAGAGTTAATTGTTCAAAGTTATTATCAGACCATCTTGGCAGTCATGTTCAACTCCTTTTAACACACAGAGGGATATGTGTGCAACACCTATCAGAGATCCAGAAAATCAGGAAAGAAATGTCCCCATTATTCCTTCCAGAAAGTTGGAAGAAGTCATGTGGCTAGAGACAAGAGAAGGATGATCTCACCCTTCAGGGTCTAGGACCAATCCCAGCCCTTTCTGTCTGAATGCGTTCATGAGTCAGAAGCCAGGCTGACCAAACCCCCTATTACGATGGAGGAAATTACTATTTTAATTGATTTCCCAGGAGGAACAGGATGGAAGGAAAGGAATTCAAGGAGTCATTAATCAAAGTACTTGCTCTGTCTGTAAAGGCTTTTCCTCCTAACAGAAAACAAAAGAATGTTGATTTTGTCTGATATTCTAGGAAGAAAAACATTATGAGACTGATAGCTCATTGACTTCAGCAAGCAAACACTGTGTTTTTCCCCCCTCCTGCTTCAAAAATGGAGGTTATGTCCTAACATGGTCATACATTTATTCATAAAGAAGTACAAATATTAGCAGCAGTATCAAAATAAATCTTCTTTCCATCTGAACAAGTGGTTCTCTTGCTTCAAATCATAGCTTATCCATGGATTATACTCTGCTAGAAATGTCTGAACCACATAACTCTCTTCATCTCCAATCAGCAAGAGTGAGGATTAAGCAGCATATTGTTCCTCTTGAAATACCACAAAAGTTACGGATTTATATACATATATCTACCCTCTGGCCAACTGGAGCCCATAAACCCAGTGGTTTCTCTTACTGAGCAGGTAATTAAGCAAGTGGCATTATTTATTTATTTTATATAGCCATTCATCTCATGTTGTGACTCTGAGCAGTGTACACAGTCAAAAAGCAAAACAAAAAAACCCTCAAATATTCAAAAATAAGTAAAAAAATCAAACATATTAAAATTTAATTTAGACTATTTAAAACTAGAATAAAAATACGGGAGAGTACATTCTAAGCTTAAATATAGCTTAAACACCAGTTAATAGACTCCATATTTCCATGGGATCTCCAGGTCTGATGACAAAACCAAGTTTTAAGGGTCTTCTGGAGCAGCACAGGTTTGGGACCTATCCCATCTGGGGACAGGGCAAAAGAGATGTTCAAAGTGCAGATGTTATGGCAGAAAAGGCGCTCCTCCTGGGTCCTGCCAAACAAAACTTCTTGGCTGACAGGACCCACAAGATACTCCTCCTACTGGATCTGATGTGATAGGTAGATGCAACTGTCACTCAGATAACATGCCCCAATGCCATATAGGGCTTTAAAGGTCCTAACCAACACCTTCAACTGGACACAGCAGATGTACAACATGCAATTCTAGAAGCACACACAATTGCCCTCACTACGGCATTTTGCACCAGAGCATGATCAATGTCCAGTACTGAAATCTGACAGAAAAGAGCAAAATAATGCTTGATCTAATAATAAAAATTAAATTAAATTTTTATTTAATTTTTTTTATAATAAAAACATAATTATTTCAACACAAACCAACCATTTGAGTATACATTTCAAACCATATCAATATTGTCATATATGTTGTTGATATTTCTAATGCAAATGATTTCTATTCCATCTTTCTTTTTTTGAGCCTAATATAAAATAGATTCCATATTTGAAAATGGTCTGATTGCTCTTTCTCTTTCATTCTCATTTTCAGTCTATCCATTTCTGCACAGTCTAATTTTTTAAATTATTTCTTTCGTTGGTGGCATTTCTTCTTTTTTTCAATTTTGTGCGAAAACAATTCTTGCTTCTGTTAATATATTCAGACTTAACTTCTTATCTGTAATCCTAATATTTCTCTTAGCCATTTATAGATTCTATCCCAATATTCTTTAGCATATTTACAAGTCCACCGCATATGATAATAGGTATCTATATTACTTTTGCATTCCAGCATTTATCTTGTACTTCTTTAAACATTTTTGCCATTCTGTTAGGTATTAGCAGAGATTCCTTGGTGACAAGGATAGTGCAAATACAAAAGGCAGTGTGCAAAGTTGAAGCAATGAACTCAAAGTCACACACCCACAGAAGGTAAAGAGTTTAAAACGGTTTATATACAAGATATAGGCACAGTCCAATATTCAATGTCAATTAACAATCCAATAAGTCATACACAGTCAAGCAGTCAGTACATTAGAAACTAACCAGGATAATCAGCAAGCAGAACAGTAACACC
>JANHFO010000001.1:50499-66110 GCA_032468095.1 Pareas carinatus
AGTCAATGCCTGTATCCAGATCAGAGCAAGCATATAGGCCTCTAGAAACAACTAGCAAAAATTATCTATCCTCATTTTTGTTTATTTATAAAACGTCGGCAAATTAACTAGCAAAAATGGGACAAAGAGCCGGCAAAAGCAGAAAAGGACAGAGGGTTTGATATTAGCATTTTACATTATCTGTATCTCTAACAAAAAGTAGATTATCCAGAGGTACAAAGTTGTAGATGAGGTGATCTCTCATCTATTTTTCACCACAGAGAAAACAATTGGATGGAGATGATGCACCCAATGCAGAATGCCAATTTAATGAGAGAAACTTCTAAAACCAGTTGCAGAACTCCAACATATGCAAACTGCAGTTGCTTCTGTTTTTGTATTTAACTTATGTGCACAGAAATACCGATAAGCAACTAAAACAAAGCCATTACCTCAGTCTAAGGTTATTTATGTATTTGCTTATTTATTGGTGAGGAAAGAATGCAATTTCACCAAGCTGCACATCAGCTTGTAGAATCATAGGATTTTAGAGTTGGCGTTTCTCTAAAAACAACTAGTCACAAGGATAGTTTCTTTCTCCATGTCATCAGCCTGTTAAATCAGTGGTCACCAACCTGTGGGTCTCTCTCTGTGTGTGCGTGTGTGTGCCTGTCTTTCATTCTCTTTCTCTCTCTGTGTATCTGTGTCTGTCTGACTCTTTCACCCATTCTCTCTCTGTCTCTCTGTCTCTCTGGCTCTCAATCAGGAACAAATATCACACTAAAATGTGTAACACTTAAAGAAACTTTAATTATCTTTTAGTAATTAAACTAACTTTAATAATTTTGCTACAATTAAACAATCTTTAAAGATGTTATGATTAAATAAGCATTCATGATTTTGTTTTAATTAAATAAGCTTTTTAAATTTAGTTATATTAAATAGGTGCCTTTTCTTTTAATAAAATGGAAGTTCTCTGATCATTATTTTACAAATGTATATATCTTTTTTTTAAAAAATCACATTAGTGGTCCGCAAGATTTAAAATTATGAATTTAGTGGTTCCTGAAGTCCAAAAGTTGGCGACTGTCAGAGCACCCCTGGCTTGTAACCAGTGTTGGCTACAAACAAGTTCTTTGGGTACAAGGATGGTGCGCAGAACAGAAGTGTCTGTACCAGAAAATAGAAGCAAAGCACAAGCGCAGACTGCAGTGAGTTTCAAAAGTCTCTTTACTCAAAACAGTCACAGTCCAGAAACAAAGTCAACAGTCCAGGTCAAAATACCACAGTCAAGCAGTCCCTCTACTAACCAGGCTAGTCAGTTGTTTATCCAGTATCTTCGCCAACAAAGTTGGCCAGGAAAAACAGCAAGCCAGGAACTAAGATCAAAGGCGTATACCACACAGCAGGGATCACCAAAGCAAGGGAGAATGACTTAAGCCCTGCTGGTTTATATGCTCTGAGTCCTGGGCTAATAAAGATAGGTGTGGCTCAACTTGCTTCAGCTGGCCATGCAATTTGTAAACCAACCTGTAGGGTTATTCAAAGGGATCACCACCAGTATAACCGTAACAGGTTGCCTTTGGCAAAAACCCAGATGAGGGAAGGGACCCTTCTTGGGTTGCCTAATGTCTCAATGGCTTATGACAACTATTACCTACGGTGTCCAAATCCAAATGTTGGGTGTTTCGAGCAATACATTGCAGCTGTTCTCCTTTCTGAGGGGGCACTTCAGTAGGTCATGGGGAGGGAGAGGACAAGCCTCTGGAGTACTGACTGCCACAAAGTTTGGCGCACTCCTCTTCGACAACCACACAAAATTGCTGGGGAAGGTAATCCATCCACAGGAACTGAGATGTCATCTTCATGCTGCTGTGCCATAGGCCGAACAGGTAACATAGTCAAGGTTCTGTCTCAGGGCATAAAGGCTGTTACAATCAGGATAGGAAAAACAATCCTAGGTTCAGTCCCAGCAAGACAAAATGGCTTTGGGATTAGAAACCACCTGACTCCTAGAAGACATTGCGAAGAGGCTGAGAAAATAACAGGAGGAACTTTAAACATAAAGAGCCAACAGTGGGGGAAAGAGCTTAATAGCTTATCTCACAAGCAGCAGCTTAGTTCAGCTACCAAAAGCTTGGGATGAAAAGATCCAAAACGTTCAAAGAGATTCCACATCACCAGTAAAGTTAAAGAGGACAGGAAGTTCCTATTGCACCTTCCAAGATTCTATGCATTGTCCCCAACTTCTTGAATTAAAATTGCTTATTGAAATCTTTGCGATTCTTGCATCCTGGATCATGATCTTTTGTTCCGAGCGGGTTTTTGCTTCCCTGTGCCGAACGGGTGAGTAACTCTGAGGTCCTTCTGGGCTCTCAGCATTTTTCACGAGCAGCTGGCAAACAAGAAAACCTTTGCACAATTCTATCTGACACTACATTTATTTTCATGGAAAGGGAGGTCCTTCTCTAGGCCACCTGTGCTCTAGTCACCTTTTAGGTGGATTACAGGAAAGCATTCTATGCGGGGCTGCCCTTGAAGACTACTGTTACTGTTGCAATTCTCCAAAAGGCAACTACTCCAGAAATGATCAGAGTTTCACCATCTGCGCATTTAACAACATTCCTTCAAGTACTGACTACCAGTTTGCTTCCAGATACAATTCAAGGTGCTACTTGTCACCTTTAAACTCCTTGATAGCTCAGGACCTGGATATCTTTGGGACGATTGCCTCCTGATTATTTCTGTCTGTCTGATATGATGAGGCAGAAGGAGGCCCTCTTTACTCAGGAAATGACAGGTGTAAGGGCTGCAGAGGCAGGCCTTTTCAATTGCTGGCCCCTTTCCTCGGACCAGCATTCCCCCTGAGGTCTGAACTTCGTTTCCTCTGTTTGGTTTTAGAAAAAAGACAAAAGACTGAACTGTCCTATCTCATAAACTTGGGAGTTGGATGAAAACTAAGTTATAGCAACAATCTCTGGCATTAACGTTTGATTTCTACTCTTACGTTGCATTGTTTTTGATTTGTATATTTTCTAACCTTTTACTTTTTTAAACCTAAGTTATGAAAATAAGATGCGTAAGTGTTGATTGGGGTGGCAAATAAGACAGATATGTAAAAAAGATAATAAAAAAATAGGGAATGATTGTACCAAATATTAAGGGTTTTAATTCTAGTCATTGTCTTCTAGTCTAGCTTCAAACATGAAGCCGACTCAGGGCAATACACCTCTTAGCCTTTAAGTCTTCTTGTTAGTTTGTTGGTTGCTTCAGCTGACAAAGTGGCCACCCCACCCCCTGCCGTAACTGTCATGATTGACTATAACAAGAGTTCTTCTATCTAATACCTGCTCAACATGACAAAAAAGTGAAGCCGATGATCGATACCTTTTCCATGCGCCAAGCTACAAGCTGGAGTTCTCAAAAGCTCGGTACGAAACTTGATGATGGGTCTAACTGGGGAATTTACCCAGAGAAAACTGTAGAATCAATTTGCCAAACCCAGAAGGAAGGGGCAAGGAAACTGAACGATGTACGCAGAGTTTTTAGAGCAGTTTATTGTATTTTCTTTTTATAGCTTGTATAAATCACAAGATCTTTGGAAGCCAAAGGGGGGAAAAAAATGTAAACCTTTACCGCTGTCTGAAATACCAGAAACTATTGACTGGTGTTGTTTGCATTGTATGCACTGAGAATAGACAAATGATGTATTTAAATTTCATTTTGACACACTAACTATTTCATCGCCCCCTCCCCACCTCATCTAAACTGTTTTCATTATCCTTATAAATTTATAGTTTATTTTTGTTGGCTCTAATTAAGCATGGAGAATCGTATAGTCTAGTATAACAGTGGGGTATTGAGATAAACTTGTCAACTTTAGAGGATTCTGTTTCTAATGCCTTTATTTTTCTCACGTGTACCTTAAAGCATGCAAAAATATATTACTGTCTTTTCTAGAGAAGAAATGTAGGGCTAGCAAACACCTTAAAAGAACTTCCCTGTGATTCAAGCATCTTGCCTTAACATCCAAGGGAGGGGAAATAGAAGTTTTATTTCTGAATATTATCTGAAGTAAGAGAGGCAACCAATATCTGTGTGAAGGAAAGGGAGTTTTCACACTAGAAGGAAAAGTGATAACAGACTCAAGCTAGCAAACATGGGGTTGAATAATGGCTTTGAACAATTAGCTCTATGTAGACCAACATATATTTCTGCTCCATTACGAACCCTGTTTCTACGAAGCAATGAGTCATGAAGTTTACTAAGTTCTTTTGTATTAACCTCCTGGCAGGTGCTGAGAATCTCTATGCCTCACTGAAATTTCCTTCTCCTGAGATGTCTGCTTATCTACTAGACACAGAAACCAAACACGGTGACCTTCTGTAGGAAGCTACTCCAAAGAGATCTCAGAGATATGTTCCAAAGCTGGGAAAGGCCACATGGTGTTGGTGAATATTAATGTGTTTATGGATATTGGTACCTATTAGGTTTCCTGCCCTTTTCCAACTATATATGATACTAGCTCCTGATACCCGTGCTCCACTACAGGGATTTCCTGCATCGCTCTCATGTCGCCTCGGCCTCCGCTTTTTGTCCTCCTCGTCCCCGGGCGCAGCAGTGGTGGGCTTCGCTGGATCCCCCCACCCCCTTTTGGGGCATTCAGATATTAGATTGCTGGGAGCTTTTCCTTGAAGGAGGCCTCGGCCGCCACGCAGAAGTGGTGGGCTTCACTGGATTTCCCCACACACACTTTTGGGCAGAGCGAGGAGGACGCAATTCCCATTTTAAAAATGTCGAGCTCCCCGCCTCCACTATCCAGCCCCACACTCACCTGCCCTTCTGCTTCTCGCGCCGCCATGACTCTGGCCACTACCGGTGAAACTGTTCGGAGATTAGAGTGCTCTAATTGTGCTCCAACTCTCCACTTGCACTGAAAAATTTCAAATCAAACAACAAGCTGTGAAAGCCCTCCAATCAGGAGAAAGGTAACAAATAATGTTGGATATTTTGTCCAATCACAACCCTCTACCCATTCGGAATTAAAAAATTTGAATAACTCATGTAAAAATTAATATTTTGAAAAATCCTTTCTTACTGAGCACCTAGATTCCTAGATGAAGGTATGCAGCAAATTTCATGTTTGTAGCTATAATAATTTTCGAGATCTGATGATGGGGGGGTAATGGGTTTTAGTGGGTTTTAAATTTTAGTGTTCTTAAATGATTTGATAACAGCCCAGGTTTAATATGTTTTAATTTCATTTTAATATTGTATTATATGTTTTTAGATGGCTGTGCACCGCCCTGGGTCCTTCGGGAGAAGGGCGGTATATAAATTTTAAAAATAAAATAAAATAAATAAATGAGCCAGTCAGTGAGTAAGTGGTATTTCAAATTTATATATATAAATTTGTTTTTAAAAAGGAAGCTGGCATATGCACAAAGTGCTGATTTTTAGAATCTTTATTTCTAATAATGCCTTTTGGCCCGTAAGAATTCTTAGAAAATGGATGGTATTTTCAGACCTGTGGCTTGTTAGGAAAAATACCAACATGACAATAGTCAGTTTAGGATCTCCCAACAAAGATTAGAGCCCTACGTGAAAAAAGGAATGCCAGATGTTCAAGCTGACTTTAGAAAAGGTTGAAGAACACAAAACACTATTGCTCAATCAAGCCAGATAATTGAGAAAGGCAAAGAATACCAAAAAGAAGCATGTTCTTCATTGACTATAGAAAGGCCTTAAATTCTGTGAATCGTATCCAGCCACAGAATGTGTTAGAAAAATAAGAACCCCAGAATAACTCATTGTCCTCATAAGAAACCCATAAGCATGTCAGGAAGCCACAATACAGTCAGAACACGGCAACACAGACAAATTACAGGTTGTCAAAGGAGTGAGTCAAGGCTGTATACTCTCCCCTTACTTATTCAATTTATAGGTTGAATGTAGAGCCAGTTTGGTCTAGTGGTCAAGGCACCAGCCTACAAACCAGGAGACTGTGAGTTTTAATTCTGCCTTAGCCATGAACGCCATCTGGGTGACCTTGGGCCAGTCACTCACTCGTAGCTCAACCCCTCTCACAAGGGAGGAAGATGCGTTGGATATGTTCGCTGCCCCGAAGGCAGGATACAAATAAATAAATAAGATAAATGAAGTCAGAGGGACAAGCCCTAGAAAGTAAACAGTAGCAAACAAATCCAAGTGATCCTCATAACTTTCAAAAATGTTTCAAAGAGATCTGTATTGTATCAGGCTTCTAGTCACACCAAAGTACCTGTCCAAAGTTTGAAACATCCCAAACAGGGGAAGCATTCTGGTTTTGCCTCCAGATACAGGCACTGAACTCAGCCTGAAAGATCTTTCCAAGTTCCATTCTCCTCAACCCAATCCTGCATCCTTTGTCTTATAGCTGCCTTTCCCCCTTTCTCGGTCTTTCTTCTCCTCCCACATGCCAGCTTTATTCACCGGAAACATTCCCACCAGCATCCATTGATCACTAGCCTGATGGCTCATAATCCTCGCCTCATTGACTCAGGGCATTCGGAAGAAGGAGAGGCAGGGGGAACGCCTTCTTAGTGATGACATACCGCAAATGTGGAACTCCTTCAAGATGTCCTGGCCGCTGCTTTCAGAGGTTCTTAGAAGTTAGTGTGAAAGAGGGTTGCAGAGGAGTGTCAGAGAAGAAAAAAGACTTAAATACCTCTGGTTGCTAACCTCTCTCTTGGCGGCAGAATCTACAGCTGTATATTACTCGAGGCCTAGGAAATTCAGAAGAACGCTTTCCTGCTTCTCCCCGCTACTATGTTCCCCCAAAGGGTAAACTTGGCAGTATAAGGCTAGCTGTGCCCTTTTCTTTCGGATTCGGCAGTTACCTCACCATGCTGGCAAACACGCTCGCACCTCTGCCCAGAAAACATTCCTAAATGAATGCTGTGAAGCAGGTGGCGCTCACATGCATGGCTAGCTTTGGCTGGGGCGTCGACAGGTGTGTGACATGCTCGAGTGAGTCTGGATCAGGGCTAAAGTGGGGGCCTCAGGCACGCCATGTGTTGGGTCAGATGGCACGTTTCCTCTTCTCACGGTGCCAGCGGAAGCAGATCCAGGAGGTAAATTGACCAGAATCCCTGTAGCTGTATTTTGGCAGCTGGTGTTACTCCAAGCATTCTGGTTCAAGAATCATGGTATTTAGAAAATGACTGCTGCTGCCTTTGGCTCCAATTGCCAGAAACCTCTCCCTGCTGGCAGCCTCTCTTTCCTACACATATACACCTCACACCAGGCTTTGCTTGTCGTCAGAAGTGATGAACGCCGGCCGGCTGGCACCTGCGTGTGGTGCCGCTCAGCAGCCTCACTTTGTTCTCATTATTGCAATGAGTGGAGCTGTCACACTGAATTAAGGCCCTTCCTGTACACGGCTCCAAGCCACTGAGCATGCTGCAAGCCCCAGCCATAAAGGGCTTCCAGCTCCAGCTTGTACGGCAGTTGTCTCCACTCTCGGCAAGGAGTTGCGGGACATGGGGAAAAACGCCTCCCAAAAGGCTCTTGGGGACCCGTGACTCAGTCCCCATAATCTGTACACTCTAATCCTGTGATGCAGAGCCTTTCGGTCTTGGCGTGTCAAACATTCAGAAAATGCCTGTCTTGACTCTGCTGGCACATCACACTTACCCTCCCGCAAACAGATGAGAAATCATTCTTTACATGTCCATTAATTTTTTAAAAATACAGCCCAACTATTTGTGCTGCGATGTATTAAATTAAAAAAAAATGAATAAATGCAAAAAAATAATAAGCAAAACAAACTCGATTTTGGAGGGTCGAGAGGCCACATGAGAGCATGGCCCTCTCTTGTGACTTCCAGGGGGTTCAGAGGCCATGTGGGGGAGCTGGAGGCTAAAACATCTGAAGAACGGCTGCAAGAAGTGGGCAAGGCACGTTTAGTGAAGAGAAGGACCAGGGGTGACACGAAAGCAGTGTTCCTATACCCGAGGGGGCGTCATAAAGGGGAGAGTGGCGGGGTCAGCCTATTTTTCAAAGCCAGACAAGGAACAATGGATGGAAACTGATCAAGGAGAGAGTCAACCTAGAAATGAGAAGAAATGTCCTGACAGTGAGACAATCAACCAGTGGAACAGCTGGCCTTCAGAAGTTGTGGGTGCTTCATCACTGGAAACTTTCAAGAAGAGACTAGACAGATCACTTGTCACAAAATGGTATAGGATCTCCTGCTTGAGCAGGGGGTTGGACTGGATGACCGACAAGGTCCCTTCCAACTCTGTTATTCTACATTCTACATGGCCTCTGCAGCTTCCAAAAATCAAAGGAGATTGGGGTGTGCTTTTGAGAATAGTTATCACTGGACGTTGGTGAAGGCTGGCGTGTCACCAAAAACCTCGTGGTGTGTCGCGTTTGACCACGTGTCATAGGTTCCCCATCACTGCTTTAAAACGAAGACAGATTTGATCCTTTAGCACTGAGAGGGACAGCTCGTCACCTCTAGACCCACTCAGAGTTGCCTCTAGCCCAAATTTGGCTGCACCCAAATCAAATAAACAGGAAAAAAAAATACACTGTAAGCCCGTGTTCTCAAACGTTTCCGGGTTGGCAACCCAGCATGAGGGGAAGGGGGAAAAGAGGGGATGGTTTTGTGTGAGGGGCAGTTGGCGCGCACGGGCATAGTCTCATTTGTGGAGCGGTGGGCACTTGCACGGGTTTGTGTGAGCCACAAGTGGGGCTGTGAGGGCCAGCGCCTGCCACTTGTGCAAGTGGAGCTACACGTGTGCACTCATGCCAGGCCATGACTCACGTGACCAGGGTGCAAATAGGCCATGGCTAGATAGTAGGCCGAAACCCACAGGTTGGGGACTCCTACTGAAAGTGGCCCAGGGGAGGATTCTTTGTCCATAACAGGCCCAAAATGAAATGTTCCGGCAGGGGCAGCTTTTCCTGTCTCCCTCTGGTGGTGTGATAGAAAAAAGCCCCAGCTGGCCATAAGTCAGGATCTGAGATTTGGGACTTAATTATTATAGCCAAAGGTTCAGCTTATTCTCCCAATTCTTGCTAATTTGCCTCCAACCAAGAACAGAATAAAAGTACTTAAGTTCTGGTGGTGCTCTTTGCTGAAAGAGACATTCATTTTAAAATTCCTTTCATTTTAATATTTTAATGTTTTTAATAATTATTCTAATAACAATTGTTTATGCATTCATTAACTAGTTTCTTGTACGCTGCCCAGGATCGCTGGTTGTGAAATGGGAACCTATATAAATTGGCTAAATAAACAAATAAATATCGACATCGCCAACGTCATCACCCCAGAGGATCGTGGGGGAAGGACTCAAAATGCCACTTCAGGTAACTCTTCAGGCCCAACTTAAAAAAACATAATTCTAGCAAAAATGTTTGGTGCCAGTTTGGGCAATGGGTAGCAATGCAGCTGAAGGAGGAATGATAAATTGGTGCAGTTAAAGAAACTCATACAGTTGAGTTAAATGTGTGCTTCCCTCCATTTCGAAACAAGTTCTATTCCCTGCAGGATATTCATAGTAGATATTTCAGCCTTTCTTTGCTTGGTTGATCCTATTCATGAGTAAAGGCGCACACATGCATGCATGTACACACAAACACAACTCACCTAGAGTCTGGTGTTGGTTTCAAGTTCTGAGGGTTCCCTGACATTTGTGAAGTGTTCGAAGGGACACCAAATGTTATTCCCTTTAAACATGATCGGCTCCCAAAAAAACTATAGACAGAATAGAGGAAAAACTACAGTTGTGCCCTCTGACAGACAAGAACTTACATACTCATTGGCTAGGTTCACAGAACATTTTATATTGTGTATGCACTCATTGGATCAGTGGATGGTCCAAACTATTTTGAGAAAACAGTAAATGGATTAACCTAAGACATTTCCTATTGGGTCTTTGCACTGCTCCAGAATCAGCTCCCTCCGTGTTGGGCAGTCGGCTTCAACCTAAGTATTAGCAAATCCTAAATCAAGGAAGGGAAGGGAGATCCAAAATGTCACCATCAGAATTCTGCAGCAGGAATGGGATAGATTCTGTTTTAAAACAAGTAAAGTTTTTTGGGCAGGGAAACAAGCACAAAGATATCATCAAGGAACCTGAATCACCAGCAGCCATTAGGGAGTGAAAGCAATTTTACTTAGGATTTATCCTAGTCATTTCACTGTCAAGCTATTTCAACCTTGTGCAAACTGCTAGAAATTACAGCTGGCCGAGGCCGTTTAGCATTGCTGTATTAATCTAGTTGACTGTTGACACGGTGATGGCCTGTACTCTAGCTTGTTGTTTACATTTAAATAGTAATATAAAGATTCCATCAGAGTCAAACAGAGCGTCATTAATTTTCAATAAAATTACTTTGCCATTTTCTTGACATTTCATATTCCAAGCTCTATCCAGCTGCTTGGGGAGAGAGGAAGGGGTAACAGAGGAAGGTGATCAAGGGATCGGAGAGGAAGGGGGATGCATGCCCCCATCCGTTTGAAATCCCACAATTGGTCTCCTGGGGCAGCGGGAGCATGACAGATGTTTACATACCTTGAGACTAGAATGGGATGGTGGTGGCAGCGGGTGGAATACTGAATTTAATATGAGTATACTTTGATGATTTAAGGCAGTTTCATACATTGGTTGGACAAGATGGAGGTAGCATCATGGAGTAAAAGAGAAAAACAGGTTTTGTGAGGGCATTCTTAAGTCATGATTAGTGGCAAATGAGGACATGGCCTCTGTTTCTACCTTCAGTGAAGAGGTCAGTACACAAAAGGCTTGGTGGCTGGGAGATGAATATACAAGCAACAGCTTTATGGAAAGTGGAAGATAGTATTTTCTTTTCTTTCCCTTTTGTGTGGAATTAAAACAAGGATGATATTTCTTTTACTCCGGACTTCCTCTCTCCCACTGTCCAAAAGCAACCTTCAGTATCCCAGTCCTGATATTTAATTCTGGGCACTTGTTTTCAATATATGTCATTCTCTCTTCAATGCAGGCACATGAAACTGTGATTAGAGCTACTGGGGAAACTCACTGGCTGTGCAGCTGCCAGCAGACTATTTTGCCACTGCCATACCTAGTACTGGTAGTTCTCAACTTACAACTGTTGAAAGTGACAATAAACCCTGAAAAAACAATGACCTGGATTTGAAGTTCTGACATCCACCCCCCAGGCATGTGACCTCATTTTGGACTCTTGGCAACTGTCCCGCATTTATGGCCATTCGCAATGTGCTGCAGTTATGTGACTGCAATTTGTGATGGGTTTTTTTTCTGGAAACTGGTCTTTACTTCTGGCACACACACAAAAATCCTCATAGAGAACAAAGAGTTTGTTTAATGACTGTAGTGTTCGATTTATGATGGCCAGATTTGCTTTGCAATTAATGCAAAAAAGGTTGTAAATTTGGCCATGGTCAAATGATGACCTGCTTTTCAACCATTGTGACTTACAACTGAAACTGCAGGTCTAATTACAGTCATAAGGTGAGGACTAGCTGTAAGAGATATTCAAATGCATTAGTGAACTAATGACTTTGCAGCCTGCAGCAGACTATTCAATTGTTTTTGCAAAAGACCAGAGTAATGTGCACAATATGTTCTGGAAACAAGGAGAGGAGCGACGTAGAATGCACATTAGTCATTTATTTTATTTGTGTGGTATGGAGGTGGGTAGATTTTCTTTCTCTGCTGAAGTTTTGCATACGTAGGGCACTAATCAAATGATCTCCCCTCGCCCCAATTGATCATCTGAACACTGATCGACTTGTGTTTTTTCCTACTTGTCCTCTGCCTTTTAAAGATCAGTAAAGACAATCACAGGTCAATGCCAAGCTAGTTAGTGAGAAACTGGGGAATGGAAACTCTGTATTTGGATGTGTCCATAATAACCCTGTTGGCATCCTGTGCAAACTAAACTACTATTGCAGTTCTGTTCTGTTGTTCACTAAAAATAAGTGCTTAAAAGCAGAAATGTAGACACAGAAAGTGATCACCCATCCTAGGTCACTTCAATCAAAACCTGGTGCCAAGAATCAAAGAGAAAAGAATTTTCACTGATTTGTAATAATATTATCTGGTATTGTGATACTTTGACCTTAAGATGAACTCGGGACAAGACTCAAGATGCTGGAGGGAAAGTGCCAAGGGAGGATTTACCAAACTCATTGGATTTTGCTGTTGTATATTGATTTGTTGTTCCTGAGTTAAAAGGACAAACCCTTCTCCTTTTAAATACAGAGTGACTCGCTTTAGCACAAGGCCCCAGATAAGGTAATTCTTCACATCTCTTTTCATCTATGCATTTATGAATCCTACTTGCTTTTAGAATTTTCCCAGGAGAGATCTATTCATTTTACTTTATAAATAACCTGCAGGACTTCAACCACTCTTCCCCATTCCCCAATATTAGATTGTCTTTTACTACTAGCTGTTGTCCTCGGGGAAGTGTATTTGTATTTGTGGTTAAGTGTGATAGCTGTTGAAGGGCATTATCTATCATAGCATTTCATCTTGTTAGTACGGTATTCTGAGTATGCATGAAACCACTGTCTACGCTTCTGAATTGATAGGATGTGGATCACGATATACTGACTTGCAAGACAGTCTCTAATCAAGAGATCTTTGCTTGCATAGAGTGTCATGAAGGTGTTTGGGGTAAAGTTGGGCTTTGGTGGCATTTGTGATATCTTAGCCAAACTATGCCAAAACTGAGCCACAGTCTTCTCACCAGTTTCATGAGTGCTGCAAATGGCATATCTACAGCTAAGATCAGTAACCTCAACTACTCCTTCTGTTTATCACTGAAAACATTATTGGAAAGTTATGATTGACCAAAGTCATAATAAATAGTGGAGTTCACACTTCTGAGCTCCTCTGGTGACAACCATGATATATGGAAGACTGTGTCTTGGATACTAAGGTAAGTAAATGGTAAAGAAAATGAATGGCAAGGTAAGGCAGAAAAAAACACAGTTGGATGAGACCCTCAAAAAGAAAGAGATGCAAATTTTAATGAGTGAAAAGCTGTGTATGAATCTATATATATAAACATGGCAGAAAGAACAGTTTGCGTGGGTAGAAAGATATGGGAAAATACAATGGATGGTCTTGCTGTACATTAATTCAGTAATATTTCCTTATTTTTTCCTGTCTTCAATGTATTTGTTTACTACTTCTTACTGTTTTTCTGTACTTTACATAACATTGATTACTCTGAGAAGGAATTGTGTGATGGATATTGATGTATGTGACATTTAGATTTCTCACACAGTACAAAACACCTATTCCTAAACCTATTCTCTTGATGCCATTTTTATTTTTATATTTCTTTCTCTCTTCCCCACCCAATATTTTTATGATATTTTCAGAAATTGTATAAAGTGTACATTACTAACTTCAAGACTTTTTATGCTCTATTCAGGATCACTATAACTCTCACCAAAAGTTTATTTTAAAGGCTGTAAAATATGCTGTGCAATATTTCCCCCACTTTCTCTTTTTACCTCAGATAGGAATAAAGGAATTTCTAAATCTCCCCCTTTTGAGCCCCAAAAATTCAGATTGCTTTTTTTTTCCTGCCAAGGTAGGACTATGAAAAATTATGCAATATTCTATTTTAAACCTACAACGGCAACAAAGGTAGATTAAAAAAAACTAAAACAATGTATTCATTGGTTCTATCAAAAAGGGGAAACTAAACTAAAGCCATTAGAAACTAATGGAAGTTAAATTGTTCACTTAAAGCAACTCGAATTCTTGCACAGATGTGAGATTACTGAGTTCCATATGCCATCAGCACTCTTTTTCAATTATTAAAAACCACCTAAAAGAGTAACATTGGCTAGAAATTTCTCTTTTACTTTCAGTGTTGTATTTGGTTTGTAGCAGGTATACATGAAAGACACAAAGTTGATAAAAACACATGATTTTTCTAGCTCTTCCTCCTTCCACAAGTGGAACAATGTGCATCGATACTGATATATTAGAACAGTGGCTCCCAAACTTTTCCATGTTGTGTACTCCTAGGAAATGTCTGATTGTGTTAAGATATTTAAAACTTAATAGCTGGAGCGGTGAAGGATTGGACAATGAATAAGAACACACAGTTACAGCTAATTGGTTAAAGAGAGCTGGCCACTGCATGGAGAAATCTGAGCTATAATTGGTTGCTGTAAGAGTAACGGGGAAATTTCCTTGTTTCCCGCCTTTTTGCCCCATGTACCCTGTATGCTCTCTGTTGATCTACCTGACTATGTTCCTGTTTGTCTCTCTTATTTACTGTAAATATATTTATTTATATAAAACCATAACTTCTTGTCAACATCTCTGTGCATCTCTTGTCAACATCGGCTGTGCAATTCCCTGACAAATTGTTTGTACCCCAGATTGCCGCGACTCATTACCAAGGGACACAAGCCACCCTTGGTCTCACCTCCTGAGATTCCATCCCTGGAAGTTTGGACAAGGTGGAATTCCCTGCATTAGAACATATAAAGTTAAAATGGCAGATAATATGCCACATATATTAAAGGGTGTCCTCCAAGCATAAATTTGCATTTGAGAAAAAATGTGAACCCAGCAGAGGTATAGCAGTGCCATGGAAATGACGCAGACCCTTTGCAGATCTATCATTGATCTAGCATAATGATAATAATGTAAATTTTATGAAAAAGGCTGTTCTGTGGCGATCAATTCCACTTGAGGAGTCAAAATCTGTAAGGTGCTGGCTACACCATCATAATCACCCACCACCACATGTGTGGTGATGTCATTTACATACACACAAGAAGTGAAGTTCAATCACAATACCACATCTTCCAAATGTTCGGCCTTCCCCCTTCCTGCCTATATTTAGTGGAATTGACTGTGGACGAGGGAAGAAAGAGATACGACAGAGTGATTGCTGTATAGCGTAATCTGAGAAAGGTACCTTATAAGAGAAAGAGTTGCAACTCAATGGTTAAGATTTTACAGGACAGAAAAACATAATTTTGATGTAAATTTTAAAAACTGAATTGGAAATGGATGTAGGAAGCTAAGCAAGGAGCCACCAGCAAAGTGAATGGGATTTTAAATGAAAGCAGTGAAAAAATGGGATGAAACTAACATGAGGAAACTCTGGAGAAATCTTTTAATGAGTCGTTTGGGGATACTAGTGATCAACTGAAAAAATGAAACTGAAATCAGTGTTAGAAATATTAGTACAAAAAAGCTCATGAAAAAGATGCAATAAATCCTGCGAGAATGTTGAAAAACATACTGTACAATGCTGCCAGCATAGGCTGTAGAACTGAGAAGTATTACAATGCGATGTTTGTCCATCGTGTTCGAAGGGAACCTTGACATCTAACGAGTTGTGGACTGTCCACAGTGTGTTTGCATGTGGTTGGTAAGGCCAATATGGGCACGAAATGTTCTGCCACATGTCAGGCAGACATCTGAAGGCACCAGTGTTGCAGTATTTGCAACACTGGCTTTACAGAGTGCTCGCTTCTCTTGTGCTATGGTTGTCTTTCTGACCTCAGATATCTGGCAACCTTGGTGGATCAGCATGCACCATGTCAATTGTTCTTGTGCCAGGCTCCCCTCCGTGGCTTCCTGTGCATT
>JANHFO010000001.1:82911-94187 GCA_032468095.1 Pareas carinatus
ATCTTTTAAAAAAATTCCTATTACTGGTCCGCGGGATTTAAAATTACGAATTTAGTGGTCCCTGAGATCCAAAAGGTTGGCGACCACTGTTCTATACAATGAATGCAATAATCTATGCAACCAATACAATAATCAAAATAAAGATTACTTTATCAAATGCTCTGCTGAAAATCAAGATATGTCTGCAGTACCAATAAAGAAAAATATTTGTAGCTCAGGGTTGACATGAGGGGTCCTTGGTGTTCTCTGAGCTTGCTTGCTTCCTTGCAGACGTTTCATTACTCAAACTAGGTAACATCATCAGTGCTAGTAAGGAAGGCTGTTTGCTGTCAGTTTATATTCTGGTGGCTTTCCCTGTCAGTGTTGGTGTGGACGGTCTTAGAGATTCTTTGGCTGGGCTGTTCACTGTTGGCTTTTTGGCAGTTTCTTGATTGGGGTGTTGTTTACTTGATTGTTGGTCTGATGTTAACCTTGTATATCGTCTACACTAAAGAATGTCTAACTAAAGAATATCTACACACTACTACAGATAATTTAAAAACAGGATAAGGTTAGTCCAACAGGTTTTGTATTTGACGAACCTATGCTAGCTTCTAGCAATCATTATATTGCTTTTAAGAATCTGCTCTACCCTCTTTCCAGGTATTGGTATCAGCTTGGTTTATAGGCCCTTTGACCCTCCTTTCCTTCTTTTCAAGAATTTGCCATCCTCTAGTCGTTTGGCACCGCATCCCTTCTCTGGGAGTTGTTAAAGATAATGGACAGACATTTGGACAGCACATCAACAAGTTTCTTTAGTAGCCTAGAATGCAATTCATCTGGCCCTGGAGACTAAAACTCATTCAAAATAAATAGGTATTCCATTAACATGTTTCTATCAGTCTTGCGCTTCAGCCCCATTCTTTGATTCTACATTTCAGCTGGAGAATACAGACTCAGAACAGGAGCTGAGTAGCTCTGCCTTTTCTGTGATTCAGAATTTTGACAGTCCTCTCCATTAATTTGTTTTTGCCCCTTTTAAAAGGGTCTAAATTAGAGGCCATCACTACATTTGATGATAGCAAATTCCACCTTTTAACAATGCATTGTGTAAAGAAGTAATTCCTTTTATCAGTCCTGTATCTCTCTGCGTTTAGTTTTAATAGAGTGCTGGCATTGTGCAGATGGGAGAAAGCGTATCTTTATCCACATTTATCTATATTCTCTATGCTGAGTTACAGGCAGCTTGGGAAAGCATTTCCTGCATTTAATGAAGTGGATTTTAGCTGCTGAAAGCTCTTGCCATAATTATTTTGTTAGCCTTTAAGGTGCCACAATATTTTTTTAGCATTCTGGCTGCAAGTAGATTGCCTCTGGACCTGATTAAGCGTAGCTTTCTTTTCCTTATTTCTTGAAATAGGGAGCAAATGGCAAGCTGAAGATAGTGAAGCAAATGGGCAGCTAAAAAGTTACTGAATGCAAGGGGTGGTCAAGAGATACCTGAACACATCTCTTGAGTGCTTATCGGAAGAAATAGGCGTGTGATGAACTGGCGTGGGTAGCTTTTATAGTCACACTTTAAACTTGTTTATACAGAAGTCCCACTGAGTTCAATTGCAATTTCCTACCAAACCAGTTCTGCTAAGATTGTTGTCTTCTTTGGTGTTTCATGTGGACCACTGATGTGAAGTTTTCAAAGAATTTCTCTGTTGCCTCAATTTTTCATGAAATTAGTTTGCAAGAAAAGACTCTTGGTTCAGAGCTAAGAAGTATTTAAACTAGAAATAGCAAGCTTGCTCCAAAATCAGAAAAGCCAAACCAGTAAAGCAGCATTTGAAATGAGAACAGCAGCATTTAAATGTATTGTTTGTAATTAGAGTGAGAACAAAAGTTACAGAAAGAAAAAAAGTGTTGCCCTAGCTTATGCTTTAGCAAAACAAGACTGCAAAAAATGATTTGCTCTAAAGTATCAAAGCTAGCTTTGTACTTTTTCTGCCCCTCCCTAAACTCTTAGCAACATATGGAAATTAATCACATTCTCATAGGATCAAAGACTGTATTAGCTTATCTAAATAATAGGACTTGCTTGCCAAATCTCAGTATATTTTAATTTTCTTAAAGTGTATGTGTTGTGGAGTGGGGGGGCAATTTATCCAAACCCCTTAGGTGCTGTAGAATATGACAAAAATTGGGCAAGTTTTGGTTCAGACGTTTATGAAGCTGGAACAGTAGATTCACTGTTGTTAGAAAATATAATAGCTTCCTTCCCCCAACTAAAGTCCTCCAAAAATTCTCATCTCCAATCAACATTATCATGCAGGCAGAGGACAAGTTGCAATTCATACAGATGTACCAATGGCTGTCCTAGATGAGGATGAGGATGGGGCATCATCTTGATGCTTGACTTGAGCAGCAAAATATCTTGGAGTGAACCTGAGCTGTTTCAGGAAATGATACGTGCTTATAGAAGTAGCACTTAGACTTATATACCACTTTACAGCCCTCTCTACAAGATTTACAGAGCCAGTACATTGCCCCCAACAATCTGGGTCTTCATTTTACCAAACTTGGAAGGATGAAAGGTTGAGTCAATCTTGAGCCGGTTAGAATCAAACTCCTGGCAGTGAATAGAGTCAGTCTGCCATACTACATTCTAACCATTGTGCCACCACGGCTCTTCTCATGACCACAATTCTGCTTACTCATATCGAAAGCAAAGTAAAAGTGCTACTAACGTTTAGCTATTAGCTTTTCAATGCTAAGAGTGCTTCAAGGAGAAACAGGATGAAGGGTTAGTGAAGCTAAGCATCTCCAACATTTGGTAAGATGGAATGTCTAAGAGACTTTGGGAAAGTGGAAAAAGCAGAAAGACCACTTCAAAGACACTAAAATTCAGCAAAAGGAGGAATGTGAGAATGAGGCACAAAGCACGTGTACTTTACTTGCATTAGGGATAATTACGTGTTGTACTTTAATAGACATATAATGTCCTACCAGCAAGAAATATCTTTCCATGTCTTATTTTCTGAGTTTGCCAGTCTCGCAGGCCTTGACACCTTTTACCATGAACATACAGAAATTATTTTTTCCTAAACTCCATCTGCATAAGATTAATAAAAATTAGTTTTCTGTCATGTGTCCCCAGAATCACCTTGGGTAAGAGGGTCAGCTGCAATATATAAATTTGATTAACAAATAAAATAAATAAATAATATAATTAATTGCATTTCATCCTAAGAGGGCTATATATACTCCTAAGGTCAATAGTGGATTTCATCCCTTCACACACACACATCCTTACAGTGCTAAGCATATGTATCTTCTCTAAGTATATCCTGTAGGTTTAGTGAGGATCACTCCCACTGTAAACATGTTTAAGATAACTGTCTAAATCACTCAGTCCATGATGAAGTGGAAATGTTTGCCAGAGAGGTAGAATTTATTTATCTGCTCCTATAAGAGAGTCAGACCCGAGACCCAGAGAATAGTACACAGTTGGAAGTGTGTTATATTAAGGGCAGCTCTATAGAACCATGATCATTCCTATTGCTCTGAATTAATTCTAATCTTGATTTTACAGTCTTGCACTCTCTGCACTCTCCCATCTTTAGATATCGTGTGGTAAGTCAGTCCTACTGCCTTGCAAGACCTTCTCCTGAGTGAGATGGTTCTAGACATTTGCTCAATGAAATGTAACAAAATACAATGGGCAAATCTGCAAAACTAAAATAGTTATGGGAATTACCAGTAACAAAATGTAAACACTCTTTCAAATATGTGTGGAACCTTCCTTTTAATACAGACAGAAGTTCATTTATGCACAGTGTGTTTACCATTTGGACATTTCATCTTTTCACTCCAGTGAAAAGTCCAGGTGGCTAACAAGGGTTGTTTTTTTTAAGCAAAGCAATACGAACGCATAAATTAAAATGAACACTTCAGTAGGTAGTTTTAGTGAAAGAGACCCTAAGAATGAAGAGAAAGGCCTCTTCTAACTGCAAAAATGCAGAGCCTTGAAGACTGGCTTGATGATGCCGGACTGAGAGGTTCACCTAAAATGCCTACCGCGTAGCGGGCCAAAGCTACCCTTGCCAACCAAGCCAGACTTTGAAGAGGCTTTCATTGATTATGCCAACCTAATCAGTTAAAGTTAAAGTGAAACATTGATCCTGCTTTGATGTCTCCATTAAGAATCCCAGCTTAACCAACATGTACAACCATTAATTCTTGGTTGCTTGAGGGGTGGAGGGCAGGAAGGAACACAGCACTAGAGAAAAAAAGAACAGAAGATTGATTTAGTCCCATCAAAGGCTCCTCCATTCTTTCTCTTTCCCCCAACAACACACACACACATCTATCCCCCTCATTGTTTAGCAAAGCATCAAGTTGTGCCACCTGGACAGGTTGTTTTAGGAACAGAAGATTTTGCTTTAATTCAGAGACTTCAAAATCAGGGCCAAGTGCCCTTTACAAAGAGACATTTCAGCCAGATGCAAACATCTGGACTCATTCCCCTGTGAGTCTGCCTGTTTTGGCAGACTCATTTTACTTTATCAAGGCTGAGTTTGTACTTGCTGCAGAAAGAGACTCTCTCACATGCATGAAGGTCAGTCCCATGAGGCCACTAAGATGAAGATATTGCTTACTCTGCTCTGGTTTTCACCCTTCAGATTCCATGCTTTCAGTTCCCTCCATGCAAAACGCCATCTGCAAACTGCTTTTCCATGTCCTGCTTTAGATTATTTTCTTTAATACCAAGACTGGGCTGGAGCTTCTCCATCTGGTTATTTTTCTATGGAGAAGCGCATCTTGTGTACGTGCTCTATTCATCCTATAAGGCAGCATTTCTCAACCCCAGCAACTTTTAGATGTGTGGACTTCAAACTCCCAGAATTCCTCTGTCAGAAGAACAAGGTATCTGGGGATTGGGCATACTAGCTGTGAAGAAGTTCTGTCTAAAGTACAGAATGCTCTGTAAAAAGCTCTTAAAAGCCAGCGTCACCCTGAAGCTATGAAGTTCTAAAAAACAAAAAAAGTACATTTCAGTTCAAGTAACAGACACAAAAAACACATTTGTTTCTGTTCTGAATTTATGTTACAATCAAGTCTGCAATTGCTCTAAAGGCCCTGCTAGCAAGGTCTGAGTAGTGATGAGCAATAAAGGAAGAAAGGGAGCTAGGATTTGCATTGGGTAACCAAGTGGGACAGGGGACAACTGAGATCACTAGATGGTCATTGCCAAGATTTCACTAGCAATCTTCTTCCCTTCTCATCTAATATGGCTCACAGATACAACCATCCAGCCTTGGGGTGGGGGGAAATGAGAGGGGTGAAATCCTAGCATATCTGGACGGCAGCAAGTTGAGATGATTGGGACAGAATGCAAGATGATAGAAGACCAAATGGGCTGCATTATCTTCCTGCAAATAGAAAGAGAGAACAAGGCATTCATGACACGGTTGGAACTTTTCACTTCAGGGTGCTTATTTTCTATCTTCAGGGAATGTTTGGCCATTGTCCTAGCTGTTTGATAGAAAAACATTAAAAATGTCCCTATGGAAGTCTAAAGGAACACTGTGAATTCTATTGCTCATTCTGCTATTTGCCGTGAATACGGTTAGAGTTATTCTGTTCCTATATTTCTTTCAATTCAGGTAATCCTGTCTTAGTGATCACGATCGAGTAATGGTCACTAAGGAAAGCAGTCACAAAGTGAAACCCTGCCTGTCCTTATGAACTTAGGTTAGTTTTGCTTTGCTTTACAGACCTGCAAAGATTTGGTCACAAAATTACTTTTTCATCGCTGTCGTAACTGTGAACAGTTGTTGTACGAGGCAGTCACTGAGTGAGGACTAGTTTTATGGTCAGTATACAAATGGAGGAGAATTGTGGCAACTCGCTACATCCCCTAATGTCCATGGATTTAACATAGGTTGTGTGCCGAAGTGTCAGGGTTACGCAAAGGCCGAGACTCCTTTTGCAGATTCTATGAAATGTCACGATGTCAGACTTCCCTTAGTTCAGTAAGGCTAAACCTTTGGACACCAGGTGTCCAGATGAGTCATGACTAATGAGTTGTGACTCGTAATGTCATCGCCTGGCACCGCTACTTTCTTTTTGAGAATGCGCATGGGCCTGTCACATCATTGCCTGGTGCCACTGCTCCTTTCTGAGCATGCTCAGCTCTGGGGTGATGCTGAGGCGACTTAGCTTGGGTGCCAGCAGAGAGGACTCTGTGTGCCTGCTGCGGCATGCGTGTCATAGGTTCGCCACCACTGCCTTAGTTAGTTAGCAGTTAGACTTATATACCGCTTCACAGTGTTTTATAGCCCTTTAAGCAATTTACAGAAATCAGCCTATTGCCCCCAACAATCTGGGTCCTCGTTTGACCGACCTCAGAAGGATGGAAGGCTGAGTCAACCTTCAGCTAGTGGGACTCGAACTGCTGAACGTACTGGCAGCCAACTGTTAACAGAAGTAGAATGCAGTACTGCACTCCAACCACTGCGCCACTACAGCTCTTCTAGTAGATACTAGAAGTCAAGGCTTCATGGGATATCAATCTCTAATAGGACAGTTCATTGCAAGGCTAGGAAAGCCATTAAGAAAGAATGGCAGTGATTGCTAGATAGAACATACAAGACATATTTATAGTGAATTCATGGTTTAGTTCTTGTACCTCTATGCTCCTGCCCACTCAGTGTAATGGGCTCTTGGAGCCCCAATTTTGGATAGAACAGCAATAGCACTTTAGACTTATATATCGCTTCACAGGGCTTCACAGCCCTCTCTAAGGGGTTTAGAGTCAGCATATTACCCCCAACAATCTGGGTCCTCATTTGAGTGACCTTGGAAGGATGGAAGTCTGAGTCAACCTTGAGCCAATGAGGATTGAACCCAGCCAGTATGGAGAAGGGAATTAATCTCTTCAGCATCTCACATGGCCTTGAGAGGATTTATCTTCTGAAACTTATTTGTTCTGAAGATGGGAGAAATTGTGCATTGGCACAGAACCTTGCCAGTGGAAGGAGGACTCCTCTTCCTGTTCAAATGCTAGTGTCAGGAGAGGAATTTTCTTAGGATCCCAATTATTATCAACCCCTCCTCAAATGGATGCCAATCACATTCTTAATCATCTTCAGACTGTATAAAAAGATTTGAAGCATTTCACAGCTTCACAGTTCTATACTGTTATCCATGATTGCTAGTTATTATGGCTAAATTGTTCCTCCAGGGGCAGAGTCAGTATACTCCTTAAAATCATTTGTTTGGGTAGAACAGTGGGGTAGAGGAAGGACTGTCCCAGGGCTGGAGGATAAGATGGTAAGACTATATAAACTTCAGAAAACATCAGAATAGGTATTTTGGCTCCTCGCTCCCTGAAGGGTGAATACAGCACCTTGCTGAAGCCCAAAAAGGAATCACAGGCTACTTTAATGAAGCATGAGAGATAAATTGAGACTTAGGATTTTCCAGGGCAGGAATGAAGAAAAATGTCAATAATCACCTGCCAGCTAGCACAGAGCATAAAGTGGAGTGTCTGATAAGCCAAGAAAAAATGCCAAGTTTAAATCCAAGAGGATAGGAGGTAAATGCAGCCTCCCTTAACAGGAAACAGAAGGGGTGGTGCAAGAATTTCCACTGATAGGCCCTAAGAATGCCCACAAGCTCTGAAGACTCGCAGAAATCCAAAAGGAGAACCATTTTTTTGCCTCAGTTTTAAATCAATTAGTCAGAAATAAAGTAACTCAACTGACTATGAGATTAAGCTGGTACACATCTGGAGGAAAGCTCTTATAGACAATGTTTGGTTTTTCCCAACCACAGATCACAACCGCACTGAACTGAAAAAAGGTCAGAGCAGATTTATGGGTGAAAGGAGCACAGGAGATAAGAGTTTACATGTAAAAATTGGCCAAAGGAGAGAATCAATGACAAATGAGTCAAAAATGAATCTCTATGTAGTTCCCAAGTTGGGGTACATATATCTAAAAGATTTTACAGTGCCCCCAACACTTGGACAAATGTTTATGTCTTTTAGCTCCATGAGCACTTCTCTGTCATGTTAATGAAAATAATTCCCAAGACTGATGCTCATTGCTTGAACGCATAACCCATAATTCCAGTTTCCTTCCATTTGCTAAAATTAATGCATTTCCCCCCCCAGTGGGCCATTAATTAAGAATTAAGACGTGAGGGTTGATTTGCTAAAATTCAAAACATTGTTTCTTAGGCTCTGTACGGAGGAATCGTGAGGCTGTAATAATTGTTGTTCAATTTGGGGGGGGGGAAGATAAAGAAATTTTAACCTCAGAAAGTCAGTCTACAGCACTTCTGATATGACAATGAAGGAATGAACAGTTCTTTCAACAATTCTATTCAAAATCCAGCTTCTTCTGGATATTTTGGATGATTTCTAGGTTTTCAGACTCAATGTTTAAAACAAGAATTTCTGATTGAGTTTGCATAACTTGTGAAACAATTCTTTCAAGAGGTTGAGTATGGCTTTGGTCTACAATAGGCCTACTATGGATGATACAGATTCCTAAACCCAAAGTACCTTATATCTATGTCATCTTTTAACTTGGCCTTCTTTTGCTTAGTTTTCCCATTCATTCTGTTAAACCTCTTAGAAAATAATCCATCCAGAAAAGTGTGGCAAAATTCAAGACCATTAGATGGCAGCAAAACCAAAAATCTACAGACAAGTCAGACATTTCTGATATCTAGTGGTTATTGAGATTTTTGCAGTTCGGATCTAGATGCCATTAGGGCTTTTGTTTCTGCCCCTGGTCTCCTAGTTTCTGATATCTGGAGACAGCACTAGACTGACTTGATCACACAGTACTGGGATTACCTAGAAAACATGATTTTTATTAGCTTTCTTGGAAACCCCACCCATATCTTTCCTTTTCACCTCTGCTGTTTGATACCTATGGGGCTTCATTGTGATTGGCTTTATTGTTCAAATTCAGAAATTCTCTGACCCTGTGAGCACAGAAATGGAATGCAAAGTTTTTGCTCTTGTATCCTGGAGGGAAATTTTTCACGCAAATCCATATTTATTGTAGACAAAGTTTTTTTTCCTCCACTGAAGTCTTTCTGTTCTCTTATGTTTATGGCTAGCTGTACTTTGCTCAAGATGCTCTTGGGCTCCTGGGCAGCATGCATTGGTTGGTCTTTGGGAAACACAGTTGGCTTTCATTTTACCTTTATTTCAGTCGACTGGTTGCCTAAACTACAAAGGACTCTCTCTAATTAGTCCATCTGTAACCTATGTGAGTTCACTTGGCCTGGTTTTATTGCGCACTACTTATTACAACATTTCTTGGGCTCATCTGGCACCTAGTTTCCTGGAAAGAAGTGGAGTTATTACCTCCTCTTCAACCAGAGGATTTACAGTGGAACTAAACTGGCCATAGACTTAAGACCTCAAGTGATAACAAGAGTCTCTCCACTACACTTGCACTGGGAACTTCTTGGGGTGAAGAGACCTAAGAACTCTGTGTAAATGCCTCCAGATGATCTTGCTAACCAGAGAGCTGGTGTTCAACAACATCTAGTTGACCTAGGTTGGCTGTTAGCATCATACATGCACCCTTTTGCTTAGCTCCAAAATAAAACACCACATACACTTTTCAATTTGAAGCAGACAAAACATTCAAAATGAACATGTATCAAACCAATTTTTCTTGTTTCTCTCATTCTTATTCCCATCCCACATTGTTATGTTGTTCTAAATTCAATATTTTCCTCCCTTGCTTTGACCAAGGTGTTGACCTTATCCTTTTAATCCTACTTCCAAACTTCAGTCAAGTTTTCTATGCTTGGCGACATTATTCTATTTGTATATATTATCTTTATCTACACTTTCCCTTTCCCTTCCTACCATTCTCTTTTTTTTTTATTGTAAGCTGCTTGGATTAAGAATCTGCTAAGTTTCTTGGTTTTCTATTTTTGCTTAGTTTAATTTTGTTTTAAATGTTTTTTAAAAACTTTTTATAAACCACCAAGAGTCACTGGGAGTCAGCTAGCATACAAATTTAATAAATAAATACTTGTCCATCTCACTTCTTGTGCCATCATAGTAATCAATTGTAATAATTGTCATTGAAGTTTAAAATTACAAAGAAAAAAGCTAATACAAACTAAGGAGATAATAAACAAGAAAAAATAGAAAGTGTAAATGAGGGGAAAGGGAAAATATGTAAATATATATACATATATGGAAATAACATTCCCTTTCATCAAGATACATATACACATTTTCAACAGCTTAATACCTTCTCTAATATTTCAACCAAACTCACTTCAATCATATCTCGCCTTTTATCTATTTGTAAATAATAAAACTTCATATTTCAATCTTAAACAGCAAAAGTCCAGTAATAACTAACAGAAATATATATATATAATGGTGATGTTTCGGCAAGGCCTCACTTGCCATCTTCAGGCTGGTGCTTTTGGCTTCTTGCTGGTCTGAGCAAAGTGTGATCGGAATTGCCTTTAATTGTAAATACTGGTGGAAGGGTTTGATGTGCTGGGCTGGTTGGCTGGGTTGTTATTTCTTGACTGGTTGGCTGGGTTGTTATTTCTTGACTGGTTGCTGGAGTTGATGTTGGTATAATGGGCTTTTGTGTTGTAATGACCTGGGTCATTTGTGTAGTGATTGCTTTTCCATTAGTCTCCTGTGTTTTAACGACTTGGGTAATGAAAGACAACTACCATCCAGAAACCAGACCATGGCTGCATCACCAGCTGTCACACATTCCAACCCCAAAACCAAACATACTGACGCACGGCAAGAACACAAACACAGCCATGGTCTGGTTTCTGGATGGTGGTTGTCTTTCGTTTATAGGGTCGGGTAGTGTTTGGGTCTGATGAGGGGGATTGGTAGCGGCGTCTTCTGTTGTTTTGGGTCTGGTGTTGGTTTTCATGGCTGGAACTCATTTGTTGGTGAGGGCTAGTTTCTAGATGTCTGGAAGGCGGAAGGTATCGTTCCGTTTGTTCATGTTGTGGGGGTGTTTCTCTATTTTGATGGCTTCCCTGATTATTCTCTTGTTGAAGTGTTCAGCCATGAAAACCAACACCGAACCCAAAACAGCCACCATCCAAAAACCAGACCATGGCTGCATCACCAGCTGTCACACACTCCGACCTCAAAACCAAACAAACCGACACACGGCAAGAACACAAACACAGACCCAGACCTCAGATTCAAAGCCAAACCAAAACCCAGAACGCTACATCACAGCCACCCACTCAGGACATCACATCACAAAACTCAGAAAATC
>JANHFO010000001.1:204947-215067 GCA_032468095.1 Pareas carinatus
ATATAAATTTAAACAAATAAATAAATAAATAAATAGAGAATCTATATAGAGACAGATGGGTAGGTGACAAAATGAGTGAAGGAAGAGATGGGAGCAAGTATGTCCTCAGAATTCATTAATTCTTTTCACAAGTGCATCCTAAGTATTTCAGATGCCATGTATTCTGCAGAGCCCAGGGCCTCTTCCTGTTGTGTGGGAAGATGAGCCATAGTGAAAGCATTTCTGCATGGCTTTGTCAGGTTCTTTCCCAATAGATCCACAAAACGTACTCTTATTCCTTACCTGGTTCTGGTGACATTTGACGGGACCGTCGGCCTTTGCCTCTGCTCCGTGCACTCTTCCCTTCTTGAGGTTGCAATGCATTGTCCTTTTTTTCGACCCCTTTCCCAATCTTTCGGTCGAATTCTCTGCTTGTACCATGGATCCCTGCCTTGCTTCTGTCTGGGCCAGTTTCTGTCTTGGCCCAGGGTAGAGAATGTCCATCTTGTCCTGCCTCCCGTTTCCGGCCATGTGAGGCTTCACTTAGACCCTTTGGTTCATAGTTGAGTTTTGATGCATTCAGAGGGCCTTTATCCATGCTATCCTGGCTATTTAAAGCTGATAGCTGCAGCACGTTTTTCTGTCCCCCTGGAGCAGCACGGGAGAGTGGACACTGCTCCACCTTCTGCCGCAGATCTTGACCATTCAGTTCTGGTTCCTTTTGACCTCTGTTGTGTTCTCCCATCTCCTCAGTCATGGCTGCACTCCTCGACATAATCTTTTGGGGTTTTTTGGGCTCATCCCTGGGTCCCACTAATCCCACACTGGACAGAACCAGCTGCTGTACACCATGTGCATTTTCTGTAGCTGGGAAAACTTTCATTGGTTTAAGTTTCCGTGGTGGGGGAAGCTTGGGGACAGATGACTCACTGGAGGTAATTGAGGTGGGTGACTTGAACAATTCTTGGGATCGCCGCAGCTGCTGCTGAGACACGGTGCGTTTGATGCGCCCCAGTTCCTCAGTAAACTTTTGTTCCAGGTCATGCACATGACTGGAGAAGCGGCCACGCTCATCCAAAGAGGCTGCTTTCTGATGAAAGATATGACGCCGAGAAAAGACATCTCCAAATTCTGAACGAGTATCCTCTTGAAGGTCTTCGTGAGAGACAGCTGAGAGGAAGGGACTGGCATCCTGAAAACCAGCCTGATCAAAAGAACGAGATTTGCGTAAGGGTTGCCATGTGTGGCCTGCAAAAGGATTATCATTCTGCTCCAGACTTTTCCGCCGCTCTTCAAAAAATTTGAGCTTGTCAACAATCTTGGAGCCTGACCGTGGCAGCTTGGGGGATGGGCGAAGGACGGACACACGGCTGGAAGCCTCACTCAGTGGTGTCTGGGGCCGTGACTCTCCTGTGCCAACCTGAGAGTAGCCAGATGATTTAGGGCGCTTCAACTTCTCATCAAATTCCTCAGATGCGGTGTCTTGGAATTCATTGGGCATCAAGAGTTTTCTGCGAGGAACCACAAGTGGTGTGGTACCATGGCTGGTTCCAGGTGGCTGGACTGGACATTGCCCTGCTCGGGGGGTTACTGGGCGTTGGAGAATATCTGTGCTGGTTTTGCTGCTGCTGTTGGCATCATCCCTTCGATATCCACCATGGGGGAGGCTGCTGTGGTTGGAAAATAAGACAAGGTAAAGTTTGCTAAGGCAGGAGCTCCTACAGAAATCAAGGGAAGTGGACAAAAAGGATCAGATACTTATAGGAACAATGAACTGTGATCATGAGGATCAGGGCTTGCAATGATACCTGTTCAAATTACCTAAGTGAAAGAGAAAAAGGGCAAGGAAACTCACTTCATTGAGAAGACAAAGAGCTGTGACTATATCTTATCTGAGTACATTAGCCTAAACTGAAATCTTAGTTCTATGAAAATTTATTTTTTGCAGCATCAGTGTGGCTTTGAAGTCATTGAAATATTAAGTTTTTTGCAGTGTTTCAGATTCAATCCTGGAAAACTGCTTGGGTGCACATGAAGAGGTGAATTTAGCACCTGTATGCAATTCTTTAAAAGAACTGGTTTTTTCCTGACTTTTGTGATTCCAGAAAAAGATGCAATAGATTGAAAGAATTGCAGGCAGATCTTATGCCTGTAACTATGCCCACTTCTTTTTGGAAATGACTAACTAGCACCGCATAGCCCTAATAAGTAGGTATTAAAAAGGAACAAACACACTTATCTGGCTTCTTCTAGATTCACATAGTTTAGCCAGCTATGTGAGTCTCCGAGGTCTGTTCCTTCCATATTTAACATCCTGTAATTTGTATTAAATATTGATAGGTTATGCTTCCTAACCAAAAATTTTGTTCCCTCTGAACAATATCATCCTACGATTAATCCAGAGAGAATCCATCTCTCAATCTTATTTGCTAAATGTAATGCATCCAGTTAATATCAACGTTGGGGAAAAAAATCTGGAAACCAGTCAGTTTAGTAGTGATATATTAAGTTATCGGGGGTAAGGCTGGGTTGAGTTGTCTGGAAAGAGGGGAGATATAGGGAAGCCCTTGCACGACCATAAAGTCAACAGAAGGGAATACATAGCTGCATCCTTTTCAAACATGTTTTTTCCTACAGACACAATTAATTCAATGATACGTAGAAACAGGCATTCATTCCAATATCATCTTAAACTGTTCCAAAAATGTAGGTACATTCAGATATGCACATAGAGTCATACAAACAAGGACAATGGTTCATGTATATATGATATCACAGTCTTTCCTTCAGCAGGCAGGCACTGTTGATGATAAGCACAAGGAAAAGGTGGGGAAAGAAACCTTAGGAAGGAAGAAGTAGCAAATGAAGGAAAGTTTAAACATCACTTGTTCTTCTAGTTCTTAATTCTACCCACAATTAGATTCTAACTATACTTTTTTCACTGCTTGTGCAGTTCATCAGCTTTACTGTCATTTTCAGAACACACTGAATCTCATTTTTCATTTTTAAGGAAAACAGCTTGCCAATTAGTTTCTTATTATAACAGAGCAATGAAGAATAAAATCTGTGGGCAGCACATGCTAATAGTTCAGAAGTTAGAGGGGATCTTGAGAGGAAGAAGTTTGACCATCACAGCTCCATCTTAATCAACTCTTGATTTCGCTTCCTTACCTTGCTACTTTTCTGACATATATGTCAGTTTGGCATATTCGAAGTGAAGTCTTCAATCCTGCTGTAGATACTCAGGAGGAATTTGACAGTATACATTTATTTTATTTTTAATCCCGCCTTTATTATTTTTGCAAATAACTCAAGATGGAAAAATATCCAGCACATCCTTCTCCTAATTTCCCACACTATAATCCTGTGAGGTGGATTGGGCCGAGAGAGTGACCGGCCCAAAGTCACCCAGCTGGTTTTCATGACTGAGTTGGGACTTGAACTCCTGGTCTGCCTCTTTCTAGGCTGGTGCCTTAACCACTAGACCAAACTAGCTCACATAACTAATCTACGCTGTCTATACTAAAATATCATGATTACAACAAAAAGGTTCATTGAGTCACATCTCTTAACTACTAGTAGCCAAACACTCTTCCTCACTCTAACATTTTTTGGGGTGGGGCGTTATTTTGTGGCAATAAGAGCAATAAAGAGGCCTTACATCCCTTATTGCATTCACAGATAGTCAGCTAAGGGCCTTGTTTCAAGTGACCAGGTCTTTTGTAGAACGAGATCAGGAGAACCTTTGTGGGGCTACTGTGAGAATTATTCTAAGCATTTGTTGGGTAAAGTCACTTGGCTTTTGCTTTGAGTTGGACTCAGGTTGGATGGATCCCATGAGATTGACTTAGGCATGTCTTTGCTTAATTATCTGGGCAGAATTTTAGCCAGTTGTTCCTGAGAAAGTAGACAGGGTGTCCTTGTGATTCTGACCTCTGATCCCTGGTTCCTCAACCGATGACTCTCCTGGTTGGTCAAGGCCTCCTGGGAGATGATTTATGGCTGGGTCCAAGTGGTGCCTAATGCCACTTTGTGGATGTGGGGGGAGGGAGGGTATATGTGTTCTGCCTACTTGAAAGAGGTGGTGATTCTCCAGAGATGAGCCGTGAACTCAATTGTATTGGACAACCTTTGTCCAGTCTCTAATCCTCTCTTTTTAAAGAAGGTTATTGAGAAGAGGGTTTTTCAGTTTCATGCAGGTTCCAATCTGGCTTGATCACTGGGACCAGAGTTTTAGTCTTCCGAACTTTCGGACTCATCCTGGAGCCCATCTTTTTAATTTCATATTTTTTATCTAAAGTACATCTAAGTGGCTAGTGGTAGTAGATCTGTAGTTAAAACACCCCTTGAGAGAGAATTCACTTGTTTCTTTTTCTTGCATTGTCCTATCTAAACTAACACGATCAACCCAATTTAGACATAAATTCCACTGAAATGTGGGATATTTAAATTTCATATGAAATACAAGTACCTTATGTGTCCTTAATATAGTCTGGGATACAAATTTATATTGTATGTTTGTTCGTGTGCAAAGCTAACCTCACATTTGTAGACTGAAAAGGATCATTTAATCATGGCAATATTTTTGTTAGTTCCCACCACTTTTATCAGGCATCTTAAGATGAAGGCAGTTTACCACGCTTGAATTCAAACCAGAACATAGCACCACACAGTTTTATAGATATCTGTAATAAATGCACTCTTTGGATCTTTCCTTTCTTTCTTTTTAGTTTGGAATGTGAGGTTCAATGATAATAATGGAGGAACTAAACTGCAAAAATCAAAGGAAGGGAGCCAGGGTGGGACTGATATGGGAGATGACCAGGCTTGCAAGTGGATGGGTAGGTGGGCGGACGGGGAACGGCAATACTTACCTCTGTAAAAAAAAAATTGCCTCACAACCACAATCTTTAAGAGTGATAGCAGGACTGTAGGGGTAAGGAAAGAGACTGCAACAAAGGAGGCAGTAGCAGAATAAATGACATCAGAGTATAGGAGGCTTCAATAGGTTGAGAGTGCAGTCGGGGCTGTGAAAGGAAGGTGCCATGAAGCGGGGTGGGGGATCCAAGGTTAGGAGGAAGGGGCTCAGGAGGGATTTAATGGTGCATAATCGGGGATTATGACTGGGGATTAGGAAAAATGATGGTCCCAGCACAATGGCCCCTGCACCCCACTCCATGGCCCCGTGGCTACTTACACGTGGAGGGAGAGGGCACGGCCCCGGTACAGGCTGAAGGCACTGCCGTAGGGGTCGCTCCCCAGAGACAGGCTGTCCTCGGTCCCCGGGGCCACGCCAATCAGCTCCGCCCGTGATGCCCGTACCAGCGGCTCCACCCCAAGGTGCCGGGCCTCGGCAGGTGCTTGCCTTGGAATGCTGGGGTGTAGGTAAGGTCCTCTCACTGGGGGCCCAGCCTCTGGATCCTTTTCCAGTACTGTGGTCTGGCTCTCTGACCAGCTGGCCTGCTCATCGGTGTGGGACAGGCCTGGCGCCGAGGTCGGCGTTGTCTTCATGGAGGCATCCACCAGCGTGTCCGACTCCCCTGCCGGAAAGACAAATCAAGATCTGATCAAAGAAGCTGGGAACTGCCTTTCCTCCGAGGAACAATTGGGAGGCCTTGAGATGGATGGAGGGCGGGAGTTGAGGCTGCCTTGAACTGATTGGTAGAGCTGCAAGAACCATGAGATAAATGCCTCTTGTTTTGTTTTTTTCAGAAGGACCTGTAATATTTCATGATTTCACACGTGCCGCTTCATTCAGAATACGTATTATTTTCTATTGGAAAGCAGCACCAAAGTTAAAACCCTGACATTAAAATAAGTATTATTTTAATGCTCGAGAGACACTGATCTCAAAACAGAGGTGAGAAGAGCATGAAAGTATCTCAGGAAACAAAGTGCTAAGAAGGAGTGAGTAATGTCTGCACGGAGATCAGGAGGGAGGCAGCCCACTTGAAAACACCCAAGGCATTCCAAACACCCCTGCATTTTGCTCCCACATTAATGGGTGTAAAGCATATGTTTATGTTTTACGTATATTTTGTTCGGATGAGAAAATATTGCTTTTATATCGGTGTAGCTAATGATGACTTCAGCTGTTCCTCCGTGGGGTTGGGGGTGAAATAAGGGCAAAGTCGCAGGACCAAAGGGAAGAGGTGGCATTGGGAGGGCATGCCTGTGCCGTGAACCCATTATTGAGTTCCTTACTGCTTCCTGAATAAACCTGCAGTAAAAACTCTCTTACTTAGTGCCTTACCAACATTACCTATTTTGGCTAAGTACAGATTGTCCTTGACTTACGACCACAATTGGGCCCCAAATTTATGTTCCTAAGGGAGACATTTGTTAAGTGAGCTTTGTCCCCATTTGATGACTTTTCTTGCCACATTTGTAAAGCGAATCACAGCACTTGTTCAATTAGTAACCTGTTTGTTAAGTGAATCTGGCTTCCCCCATTGACTTTGCTTGCCTGAAGGTTGCAAAAGGTCATCAGGTAGCCCTGGGACAGTGCAACCGTCATAAATAGGAACCACTTATCAAGCATCCGAATGTAAACCATGTGACCTTGGGGATGCTTCAGTGATTATAAGTGAGAAAAATGGTCATGAGTCACTTTTTTCAGTCCCATTGTAACTGAACAGTCGTTAAATGAATTGTTGTAAGTCGGGGACTATCTGTAGAGAGTTGAATTCAGCAGGGAGGAATCCTCAGTCCCCATAAATCACACAGCACTAGGCTTTGGGGGTTATTTTGCTTAGTATCCATCTTTTATAATGGCACAGAAATGATTGAAAGAATGGCAGACCTCCCTTATAACCGATTATAAAAGGTAAAGCTTCCCCCCCCGCACATACGTGCTAGCCATGTCCAATTCTAGGGACAGTGCTCATCTCTGTTTCAAAGCCGAAGAGTCAGTGCTGTCCGAAGACATCCTCGTGCTCATGTGGCCGGCATGACCAAACACCTAAGGCGCACGGAGCGCTGTTTCCTTCCCACTGAAGTGGTCCCTATTTTTCTACTTGCATTTTTACATGCTTTCGAACTGCTAGGTTGGCAGAAGCTGGGGCAGGTAACGGGAGCTCACGCCGTTATGCGGCGCTAGGGATTCGAACTGCCGACCTTCCGATTGACAAGCTCAGCATCTTTATCCGCTGAGCCACTGCGCGCCTAACTGATTATAGCTCAGTATTCTTTTTACTGAGCTATAACCAATTATAGCTCAGTGAAAAGCGTAATGAGAAAGAACAGAAAGTACCATTTTCAAAATATTCCAGGGGAACTGATCCAAAAAGAGGGAAGGAACTATTCTTATTATAAGAAACCTTGAAAGAAGCCTTGGCTTAGCTTGCCCATTTATTCATCTAGGAAATTCCATTATTACGGAGTTGCTATTAAGA
Source organism: Pareas carinatus (assembly GCA_032468095.1). NCBI lineage: Eukaryota > Metazoa > Chordata > Lepidosauria > Squamata > Pareidae > Pareas > Pareas carinatus. The sequence continues at coordinate 212,321 of JANHFO010000001.1, forward strand.
ATGTCTGTGTTATTTTACTCTTTGAATGCGTAAGCAAAGACATTTAAGACTTTAAAGAAATGAGTCTATCATGCTGCGTTAAGAGGCAGCAGTAAATGTGCTTTCCAAAATATATTCTTAACAAGTCATTTCTGGTTGATTAGCCCATGCTTAGGATGACATCCTATAGAAATATATGCTCTGTTTTCCAAATCTCGGAGCAAAAGCCCTTATGTAATTTTATCTGTTACTGCTACCAGTGAGAGCTCACTGTCTCTTTCTCTGCAAACAGCAAAACAGGAATTAAGGCTCCTATTTCTTGGCTATACTGACAATTATTATCATAATTTGTTCGGCTGCTGTATATATTTCTTTTTCTACTGTTTTTAACTGTGTTCGTTGTTTTAAAATTGCTCACCACCCAGAGTAACTGGGTTGAGATGGTCGACAATAGAAAAATAATCAATTAATTACCTCAGCAAAATAATAACAACAGAAAGAATTTGTTCAGGATGCCGAATGTTGAGTTTTGGAAGGTAGATAATAACAGAGATAAGGGGAAAGAGGACTGATTATTTCTACAATAGACTATTTGTGCATCTAGATCATGATTTCTCTTCCCATTGGGAATAGCTTTTCAGAATCCCAGGTAGAAATTCTTTCCTATCCTTTAATATTTAATCCTTTTGAATGAAAATGTTAGGAAGTGAAAGAGAAATCTTCTCCCTGCAATAACATGGTCAGTCACTGGCTGTCGTCCTTCTCGTTGATGAAAGTCACAACCATTTCTCAGTTACATTGTTTGCTTGTGTGTTATATATCACCTTTCTTTATTCAGAACAGTTTGATGCCTGATGCTTGATTTTTCAGTTTGAGAAAACCACAAAATCTATCGGGACAGTACTGTTACTTTCCTTAGAATAATGAATGGAGCTCATTCACTCAGTTGTATGAATATACAGTATTCAGGAGAACACTGAATTGGCAGCTAATTTTAATACCTGACTTTGGTAATCTCAGCCCTTGATAATAAACCAGATCCTATCTGTGTAACCTTGTGCCATAAGAAGGCATGTTGGACCAGGTTAGAATTGGTATATGTTCTAAAGATAATCTTTTCCAATAGACGACAATCGAAACCTTCTCAAAACCCACAAGCAGGTCATGATCAGTTTATTTCCCATGAACTTACATAATTCCCTTTTCTCATTATTACAAATTCCCTATATCAACATTACTTCCTTCTATCAATCCTAAAATCTCCATTGGATGATTCTGGGTTTCCCCACATTATGAAAATGAGAGAGAGAGAGAAATCTCAAACATTTTTCACATTTCAAACGAGTGAAAGACTGCCTTAATAATTCACTAAATCTGAGGGTGGTAAATTTCTTACAGTTTCGAACATCCTGTATTTATGCCAGACTAGCATTAAAAATACTTTTCTGAAATGGGTGTGATTTCTGCTCCCTTGATCTTGTGCAGCTCTGTGGGGTTTGACAATTGGCTTAATTCAAAATAGAATTCTGGTTAAAAACAAAGTCCTCTCTGAGATGTGTAGTTATTGTTCTGATACTCTTTCTCCTTTCTCCTCATCCTGCAGAGGATGTTTGAGAGGTATGTGAAGTAATGGGATTCTGCAGAGAATGCCAAGAAGCTATACTGTCATCTTTTGATTTGATTTCTGCAGGATCCATATGCTTTGATATAAAATCACCTTATATATTAAATTAAAGTTTTGTGTTGGTCAGCATGGCCTGGCTCTGAGGGAAGATACTGCCAAGTGAGCAGTCTCACAGAGAAGCGTTAACTCTCATTAGTGACCAGCAAGAGGTCCATGATCCAAGAAACCTGGATACTAGGGACAAAAATTGGCCAGAATAAAATGGTTTTCATATCCATTTTGCCTGTGGTGGGCACGTCAAATATGTATGGTTTCTCTGTGTAGACACTGTGTAAACTAATTTATAATCAAGGTTCCATCTCCCAGGAGTTCAAGAAGATTTTAGACAAGGAATGGAAATTTGGATGGAAACCAAAGATTCCCAGAGCTGCATACAGAACCGAAACCTCATTTTTTTGTATGATTGTAACTGATGAAAATAGGTGTCAGTGTCTCACTTCACTTTGAGGTGGGAATCGCATCAAAACTGTTATGCAAATCATAAGGGAACGATAACAGGAAAGTTCCAGGCTGGAACGACTGTGGCATTGTGCGGCTTGGGACATCAGCACAAATTTCTTCAGGGGGTTCCGAGATAGTTTTAGTGCTGCTCTTAATACTTTGCAACTCCCTGCCTGGCTTCTGCCCACCTGTAGGGGAACTGTAGGTTGTCTCATCCTGGAGATGGCTGTGTTGTGTCACCTGTGTACTGTTGGCCTCATCTTCTCCGGGCTCCGAGTCTAAGCAAGAGAAAAAACAAGGTGAATAGAGAGGACCTTGCTGGGGAGGCTGGTGCGTGTCTTTATCCTGGGTGCTCAATCAGATTGATCAGAATTAGACAAAACAGCTATAAAGAGAGAGTCCACGTGACTCAGATGACCTTGATAAGATTTTGAAAGTCCAGCTTTTAGCACTTTGAAAAATGAGAGGAAAAGACCAATTTCTAATTCTGCAAATAAGTAGAATACGTATGACAAACATTAATTTCAAAGATCCAAACATCTGTTGGCAAATCATAATTCTTAATTTTTTTTTTATTTCAATCTTTTTATTGATTTTCACAAAGTAAGAGTTAATTACTTATACCAATAGCAGAGTAAAAGAA
>JANHFO010000001.1:231607-243394 GCA_032468095.1 Pareas carinatus
AAAAATTAACAAGAAGGACAAGGTGAAGAGGGAAGAAGGGGGAATTAGAGAACGGAAAAACAGCAAAGAAAAAGAACTAGAGATTTTTAAAATGTGGAAAACCTGATGCAATGATATATACTGTATGTGAATGCAAACATCTTGTTTTGGAAGTGATTAACTCCAGATTGTACTGAATCACCTTGTAAAATAATAAAAATGCACAATTGAAGAAAGATGGAAGAAATAAATTTTGAGACAATGCACTAGATTGCAGTTTACGCACCATGTTTATTTTTTAGGAATGTTTATGATGCAAACCTTAGGAGAACAATAAGAGGGAGGCTGTAAACTGGGATTATGATAGTATCATGGAGCAGGAGGTTACCAGCGCAAATTTCTTCAGATGGTTATAATGTAAATTTAGTTCTGTTCGTATTTTGAATTTCCCTGCCTGGATTCTGCTGACTTGTAAAAGGCGCTACAGTTCATGTCTCATACTGGATATGGTGAGACCCAGAGCAAAATTGACCCTGGGGGCTGGCACTCTGTTATCGACATGCCGGCTTCTCATTTAATTTATTTCAAATTATGATAATGTTTAAAACATTAGTCAAGTGGGCAAGGAGCTTTGTGGGTGCTACGTTCTTTGCAGGCATATTGGTGCCAGTAGTTACATTCCATGATGATGCCAAAATAATAAAACAGAGAATGATGTCATCATGCAAATGCTGCAATTATATTATGACTCAGATATCTAAGTCATGGCATTTGTAAATGTCATTACACGTACGTTGTCTTTTGCCCCCTCATCAGGAATGCCCATAATTGGTGCCGCTTAAATCTCCCATATTCCTTAACCCAAAGAAACATGCACGCAATCCACAGGGCGTTGTTTCGCATAAAAGTACCATTCTCTCTTTATTGTGCCACTAATGCTAGGTTACAGGTGGACCATTTTACAGTACTCTGTATGTATAATTATGTGAACGTAAGCTGGAGGGTAGGTAGGTTTCTTCATTACAGTGGAAGAAATGCAAAAAAACAACAGCACAGCCCTACCATGCATCAGCATTTGTCAGTAGATGAAGCTAGAAACAGCTTGCTGTCATGCTGCTTTTACATGAACGAAAGCATAAGTGTGCCAGCTGAAGTCGTTTACTTTTGCTGCTGGCAGAAGTTCCTGAAATAGCTGCCTCTAAGACAGGATTTCTCCCGAGGACCCTGCTGCTGTATTTGCTGACTGCCATGCATGCATCAAAAGCATTGACAGTTGGGCCAAAAGAAGGCCTTGAAACAAAACTGGGTAATCCTAATCCCAATGTAGCTCCCTTATCGATCAACTTTCAGAGACCTGCAGATGCAAAGGGACAGTCTTAGGTTCTATGGCAGGAAGAGGAATCTTTTTTATTCCCAGGAACCAAGTAAATTCCCTTGGATTTCATCAATATCAAGATGGCCACTCACTCTGCAGGCATCCTCCTGGGTTTGACGCATGTTTCTTCCAAGGATCTCCCCCCCCTTCCAGTGAATTTGGGACCTCTGCGAACCTGGTCACACGGTGCCTCCTGGTGGTCAGTGTAGCTGACAATGCCACCCAAGACACACGCTGTGTAAAACACAGAGCAGTTCCCATCCCTTCAACAGGGAGTGTGTGGAAGCCATGTAAAATCCCGTGCCCGAGAGCATGGCATAATGTAATAGCAATACTTCTCCTTTCGGAGGACTTAAGACAGAGTCTCTCAACCTTGCCAACTTGAAGATTGTAGATTTCAACTCCCGGAATTCTTCAGCCACAATTGGAGTTGAAGTTGCCAAATTTGAGAAACATGATTTAAACTGTTATAAGCAGCCGCTCCAATACCATCAAGAGGTAATTCAGACTTACTTCACAAAGCACCACAAGTAATCAAAGACACGTCCTTCTTCCTACCACTTTCAATCATGCCCACATCCTTTTGATTTTCTTTTCATCTTTGGAACAATGTTATTAATTTTAAGGGTGCAATTAAGTGCTCTGCCCGTATTGCTTTATGCCAGCGGGAATACTAATTCAGGTCTAAACTGCTTTAAAGACCGTTCCCCACTGCTGAGTTAAAGTGCTAACTACCCATCCTTGAGTTGGCAGAAAGCCCAACTGGCATGAAATTTGCTTCTCCTGTTGTCAGTCTCTACCCTGCAGTTATTGTGTCTTTTCTGACTCATTGCCAAAAGATGCTGTTCTGATTTTGCACTCACAACATATGACAACCAGAGCAATTTGTCAACTTGTCTGGCTTGGCTATCCTCTTCTTCTGCACTTCACCAGCTGGAAAGGGGGAAAAAAACCTTGACAATCAGAGCACTGCAGAAACCATGGGCAGAGTCTGATTACTAACTCACAGGCACATTGAAATGCTTTCTTTCAGTCCTTGAGGTTGCATAAAAGGATGCTAACCTATTTTCCATCATCCTTCTTGGGGAGCTTTACCGCCATAAAGTGAGGCGATATCTTTACAGTTTTACTTTGCACAAGTTTAGAAAAGCAATGGATGGATTCTGCTCTCCCATCAAATGTCATTAGCCTGCAAGAAAAGCATCCACCAATCGTGTGTTTTTTTAATTTGGGAGTCAGTGGGGCTGAGGAACAGACACATTTTGACGCATGGCCAGACCAGTAGGTTTTATCACCTTGCTTTTATGGATGTGGATGTAGCACTATTCCAGGATGTAGCTTTTTTCCTCCCTCCTTCCTTTCAATCGTGTCCAGTTCCCAGAGGATGCCTGGACAAGTCCCTGGAAAGATTTCAGCAAGGTTTTCCAGAAGTAGCTTGCCTCCTTCCTAGGGCTGAGAGAAAGTGACCGGCTCAAGGTCACCAAGTTGGCTTCAGGCACTAGGGCGACTACAACTGATGTTCTCCCAGTTTGTAGCTTGATGCCTTAACCACAATACCAAACAGGCTCTGTAGAGCTATTCTAGAATAGCCATAAATCTGTGTTAGGAAGTTACTGAAAAACTGGTCGACGTGAGTGACAGTTGCAAGTTGAAATGTGAAGGATTGTTCAGTGGGGTGGGTGAAGCGCTGCTTAGTACATTCCAGTGGTCAAAAAAATAGAGGCTGCTTTTAAAAAAGAAGTGATAAAAGACAGGAATGAGACAGTATAAAATTGACAAATCCTATGATGGGGGTATGGTGTGCATGTGTGGTTGCTCTTCTTCCTCTACATATAAATGTGCATTGGCTGTTCCCTTTCCCTTTGTTGTTGGCATGGAAAGAGTTCAGGATGGGTTTCAACTTTGAGAAGGGGAAAGAACTCTGATCAATTTCTCTGCTTGGCTAACCCATAAGCACTCTGATTACGGGTTAGCCAAGCAGAGAAATTGACCAGAGAAAAAGTCCTTCTCCTCCTCAAAGCTGAAATCCATCCTGAAGAGATTGCTACTCCTGTTTTTCAAAGAAAGGCTCCTTTTTGTTTTTCAAAAAGATGGTAAACATGGGTCTACATGGAGTCCTTGTTTAGTGACTGCCATTGGGACAAACAACTGCAGTCACTAAGTGGAAAATCACACAACTACAATTTTTCTTACAATTTTACATAGGACAACACACGATAATGGCAAACAGGTGACTGAGAGAGAGGCTGAGAAAATGATAAATATGGGCATTGGTCGCAAAATTGCTTTTTCATCAACCCATAATTGCAAATGGTTGCTGTCCGAGGATGTCACTAAGTGAGAACTACTTGTATAAGGATCCCAAATAACACATTACAATGTTAAATCATTACACCTGCAGATGTTTCCATAGAAGCCAGATATTTGGTTACTTCTTCAATCTAAACAGAAATGTTCATTTTGGCCAGTGTTAAATGGCCAAAGGGGAGAAACCAGCCTAAAGTAGCCATCAGAAGCTAGACAGATTCCAATCCCTGAAACGATCATCACCAACATAACTGATGAAGTGTTTAGCTTGTGTCCATGGAAAGACTTGTGCCAAAAGAGGGCCATGCTATTTTAAAGCTGAAAAGCTGGAGACTAATGTATGTGTCTTCTGTGGTGGGCTGAGGATGAAATGACGTGTCAGGACGGCAGGTCCTTTGAGAACCATGCCATAATTAAAGGGGTGTGGAAAATGACTCTTCTGTCTATCCTCTCTCAGCTCTTCCCGTGTCCCTGATCCCATACCCCATTTTGTCATAAGCCAAAAGTACGTACTTGGCCATAAGTGCGTACATATTCAGAGTCACAAGAGGAGCTGAGTCACAACATAGCACTTTGAGTTAGGATTTCTTTCTTCTTTCTTATATTCACAGGTGACCAAATTCCATATTCTGTTTTATAGGCAACAGTGGGTCTGGTCTCGTCATTCTGTTGTTTGGCTATTTCACCCTTATAAAAAATTGGTAACAATGGATAGCTAAGCCAATACAGTACTGCCAGCTGAGCAATATACTGCTGTTGTGCAACCCTGGTGAACCATTAGCGCAGCACAGCCCTTTAGGGGGACCACAGCAGAAGGACACCCAATGAGGCTGACTGAGGAGAAGGAGAAGACGAGAAGATAGCCACAGGAACCTGCCCTGCTCTGATCCCACCTACTTCTGTCACACAACTTTGCCTGTTATCTAACAAGAGCCAAGGCCCGGCAGATTTTATACATCTTTCAACAGCGGTTGGATCTGTCAGCTTAACAGGACAATACTACTCGAATTCCAGTATAGCTAAGAACCTTTAAGGTCGTCTCATTCTGGGCCCGGGGATGAGATGAAAGAAGGAAAATATGTTGGTAGGGCAAATCTGGGTTAGTTGCAAAGAGGAGAGATGCTCCCTCAGCTTCTACCTCAAGCAATTGCCACAAGGCTGGTAATATGGCCAATTTGTATATTTAGCATAATCAAATGACAAAGGGTTCTTTTGTGGAAGGAGTAGCTGGAGGTGGTGAATTCACGCGCGCTTGAATATTTTCCCAATTAAAATATTCTCAGTTTGCATACTCATCACATTAACATTCAAAGGGAAAGTTTTCATTTAGTGTTCTCACTGACATTTTGGGTTTTTTGGCGTGTCGTAGTTCCCCCTGAACCTTAGAAGGAACATTTAAAATATATATACATACACATCACTTAATAGTACCATCTGGAAAAAAAAGATTTGCCACTTTTGTTATTCTTTTTAGTACGAAGCAATTAGTACATGAAAACATAATAAAATACAAACTGCGTTTTAGTACAAGAGTCTTCCATTTGATGAACATTCCAATTAGTGCTTTCTATTCCCTCCTAGTCCTGGTTCATATTTTTTAAAACCTCTAATGTTTTTCTGGTTGTTCCTGCCAGCCAGGAAGAAGCGACATAGCATCTGTGCTGTGAAACCCTCTTGGCCCCTGGCAGTCTCCCAATCCCTCTGAGTTTATGATTTTTAAAACCGTGTTCTTTTAAATAAAACATCCAACGAAACAGGAAACTCACATGCTGCAAAGGAAAATGGTATCTGTTGTGTTGCGTGAGGGGGAAGCAGACAACGGACACACATGAGGTTAAAGCAACTCAACTTTATTCTAGGGAACGTGAACTGAGACAACGGTGCACAAGTCCTGTGTCCCTTTAAGTACGACACTCAAACAACCCGGTTCCAGCAGCCGGCCAATCGCTCCATGGAGCACCTCTTCGCTCGCCTCCCATTGGCTTCCCTTAGTCCATGTCTCTCCGCCAATGGTGGCTCGTGGTTTTTTCCGCATTGCTGGCTGCGGACATCACAGTATCCTCCTTCATTCAGAGAACACTACGGGCATGGACATACCGTGCACATCCTTATAAAGGTGCGAGCAGTTGCAGTTCAGTGCTTTGTGTAGAAGTCTCCTCCCTTGTCTAGGGAGAAAATATGGGGTTACAGAGCACCACACCTCAGAGAAGTGAGAGTGGAGGGAGAGCAGTCTCACCAATCTGCCCAATTCTAAATGGCTGGTCAACCACACTCAACGTGTAGTCCTCAATGGAACTGCATCTACATGGAGGGAAGTAAGCAGTGGGGTATCCCAAGGCTCTGTCTTAGGCCCAGCACTCTTCAATATCTTCATCAATGATTTGGATGAGGGAATAGATGGGGAACTAAACAAAAATTACAGGCAACACCAAACTGGCAGGAATAGCCAACACTCCAGAACAGGCATCCCCAACCTGTGCGCTGTGGCCCACTACTGGACTGTGGCCTATTGGCAACCGGGCTGTGTGAGTCGTAGGCTGTCGCACGCATATAACTGCATGTGTGCACAACCTCACTCACACGAGCACCGGGCAATCATAGCAACACACTCAGGCAAGCACCAGTTACCCAACTCATATGAGCGATTGGCACATGTGCATATGCATGCACCCGACTCTCACAAAAACCTATCCCCTCCCCACAGCTCCGGGCTGCCAACCCGAAAAGGTTGGGGGATGCTGCTCCAGAAGATACAGACGTTTCTTGGCAGACTTCAACATTGGGTGCTATCTGACAAAATGAAATTTAATGGTGAAAAAAAGTAAGCTTCTACATTTAGGCAAGAAAAACCAAATGCATAGATGGTACTTGACTCAATAGTGGCAACTGCTAGAGGGATCTTGAGAGTCCTAGTCTGCAATCACTTCAATGTGAGCCAGCGGTGTGCTGCACCTGCCAAAAAAGCGAACACAGTCCTGGGGCGAGGCTGCATTAAAAGAGCGATAGAATCAAGATCCCATGAAGTGTGGATGCCACTTCTTAATGCCTTGGCAAGGCCACACTTGGAATACTCTTCTGTTCTGCTGCTTTGTCTCTGCCTGCATTACCCATAGCAGCCATTTTTGAAACAGACAGGCTTTCCACTCCCCACCATGGGAGCCATTTGCGAAAGCAGCCATGACACATTCTTGACATTCCAAATAGGTCTTCTGTCTCAAAAGGTCGCCTAACTCTGCTTCAGAGTTCTAGTTTCTCTCTTAAAGGAGCCTCGCGCGCCCCCCCCCCGCCCACTTCTCCCCAGCCTTTGATTCTGCGAATGACATTCACAATCACCAGGATGGAGAGGGAAGGTGTCACTTGGTCTAACAAAGCCAAATGACGGACCCACAGCAACCTCTTCCGACTTGCGAGATTTCACTGGTCCTGTCCTTAGAACTGTCCAAATATTGAGCCATAAGTTAGAAACGTGCTTTAAAATGAAAAAGAAAGAAAGGCGGCAGAGAATCCTGTGCTCAGCTTCATGTTTTGCTGACAGCCTAGACTCATTTCTGACCGTAGGTATTAACGTATGCTGCGATGGAGGAGGAAGAGGAGGAGGAGGAGGAGGAGGAGGAGGAGGAGGAGGAGCGGCTCTGAATAAAGGTCTGGATTCTGTTTACATTTTACATTTGCACATTGAAACGGGAGAGGTTTGGGGTAGCGTTTGGTTTGCTGACTCATGAGTTTTCTAAGCTGCTACCCTTTCGGCCATTTTGTACCGGAGTTTGAAAACAGACCAGGAGGGCAGCTTGCAAAATCCTGCTCCTTTCCCAAGGGTTGAGTTTTTGCTCAGTTCTTATCCATTGCTTCTAAAGTGCAACAACACGGACAATACCAAGCAAGGCTGTCGTTTTTGCAGATGTTCTGTGCCTTGAGCTTATTCAAAGGACCTCAGGATCCCAGAAGGATCAGAGGGACTATCATTTTCCAAGGCTGACGTTTATTTCAGTACTACGTGTGTCACTCTGGGAGGCTGGGACTATCGGAGCAAGAAGCCCTCGCTCTTTTCTCCTCGGCAGAGAGAATAAGCCTGGCCTTCTTTTGACCAAAGAAGCATCAAAACGTTCTATTGGAGGTAGTCCCTGACTTACAACCATTCATTTAGTAACCTTTCGAAGTTACAACGGCACTGAAAAAAGTGACTTATGGCTGTTTTTCACATTTACCACTGTTGCAGTATTCTAGTAGTCGCACGGTCAAAATTCAGTCCCTTGATAACTGGCTCACCTTTATGACGGTCGCCGTGTTCCTAGGGTCAGGTCCCCTTTTGCGACCTTCTGACTAGCAAAGTCGATGGGGAAGCTGGATTCAGTTAACAACTGTGTGACTAACTGAACGGCAGGGATTCCCTTAACAACCGTGGCAAAATGTCATAAAATGGGACAAAAATCACTTAATAATTATCTCACTTAGCAACAGAAACTTTGGGCTCATTTGTGGTCATAAGTTGAGGACTGCCTGCGTTGTATATTGGGGTAGGGGGTAATAAGACTCCAGAGCCGAGTTCAACTCAACGGTTTATTCAAACATCGTGTGCAGACCGAAGACGGCGGGGAGCCGCTGGTGCCCGCTTAAAACTTTCCGGTGTCGGGCTTTGCCCCCCAATCACAGCCCTGGCTGGGCACGCGATATCCTCGCATTGGTCGGGCAGTAGTCGGGCAGCTTTGCCAATCCGTGCCCGAACTTTGCCCACACTGCCTGCACGGGAACACAACATCCTGCATTTGAGAATCTGAGGGGATGGGCATTTCCTCCATAATTGCTGAGTAGCACTTGCAAAGCGCAGTGCAACTGCAGAGTCCAGCAGAGGCTTCTGCTGTGTCCCAAGCCTGAGTGCAAGCTCGTTTGCCAAACAAAGCCCTGACTGTGACCCCTGACCCCACTGCTTCCAGGGCATCCTCTGGATCTAGCACAGGCCTCATTTCCTGTCTCAGTAACGCAGATGGGAGTTCTATCCAAAGAGGGCGAAATGCTCTCAATGCGCATGTATTGCTCCATTGTTCCGCCTCTGGATACAAGAGACCAGGATCCCATCTTCCTGTTGCTACCTGCCAGGTTCTTCTAGGTATAGGCAGATGCAGAGACTTTTCTTCTCCTCGGACTGAAAGTACTGAAATGGTGGCAAGAGCCAGGGAAGAGCACAGTCAAGGGCAAGGAGGGTAGAGGAGAGGGCAGCCAGACCTTCTCTCAGACAGGGCACTTAGAGAAAAGCCAAGATGCCTGAAGACCCAGCACAACGTTGCAATGTAAGCTCTATATTTATTCCCCTGGTGGACCTGATACTTGCTCTCCGCCTGATGTGTAACACAAGACCCGATGGCCCTGCTAGAATCTAAGGGACTGGCACATTCCATGGCAAAAATAACCACCCAAATCCAAGTGAGAGGCTGACGGACTGGACAGCTGTACCAGGCAGGGACCTCAGAGGGAAAGTGGGGACCCACAGGGCCTTCGGGATCTCCCACCGCCTCATTCAGAGGGAAACCCATTACCATTTGTCTCTATGGTTGGCCAAGCAGGAGAAGTCTTCTCAGGGACAATACCAGATGATCTCCATTCTATTCCTTATGCCACAGGACCATTCTAGAGAATGTTTAGTTAAACCCTGATTTATTCAGGAGGAGGAGGAGGAGGACAAGGAGGAGGAGGAGGAGGAGGAGGAAGTGGCTTCCCAATGATGTGAATAAGTTGAAGCTGTCAAGGCACCACATGAAGGATTTTATCCATGTTTTGGCCTTGAAGCACGGTCTTCTCATTAGAACTCCAAGGCTTTGCCAGAAGGGCAACTGAAGTTGACTGTACGGCCCACTAGATTGAATAAAGGAGGTGTCCTTCACCTTGTTCCCCAATCAGTCCCACACGTGGACAGAGGAAATGTGTTATGAATAAAGTCTTCTTAATCACTGTTTAATCTAAACTTGGTCTTTCTGTACTCGAACCTTAGAATCATGGAGCTGGAAACGATCGCAGAAGTCTTCTAATCCAATCCCCTTCCTAGCGCAGGAATCCTCATGGCATCCCAGATGAATCGCTAAGCTTTGCTTGAAAGCCTCCAATGATAGAGTCCTCTTGAGTTCAGGAACAAAGCTGGCCCACTCCTTAAGAGCATTCATGATCAGGAAGTTCCTCCTTATTTTCAGTTTGGATCTGCCTCTGTAAAACTCCTGCACTTTGGTTCTTGTCCTCCCCTTCAGAATTCTGGAAAGTCACACTCTCTTCCTTGTGATAGGCCTTCAAAATTGGAAGACTACTATCACGTCTCCCCTTAGCCTTCTCTACTTTAGGCTAAACTTATCTTGGACCTTTAACCATTCTTTCTTCGTAGAATTTCTCTTCCAAGTCCTTCACTATCTACATAACTCTTCTCTTCACTTTTTCCAGTTCTTCAGTATCCTTGTGGCAACCAGAAGCGGACATAGGATTCCAGATGTAGTCTTACCAGTTCCTGTGATCACAAAGCTAGTGTTAAACCAAATTAGTGTGATCTCAACGCTATACTTATTAGCCCAAGACAGTTCCCTGACATACCTCACTAGATTTCTCCTTCTATGCTGCCAAAGAATCATTAAGAGTTATGGTGGCACAGTGGTTATAATGCAATACTGCTGGCTGCAGTAGTTCAGCAATTTGATTCTCACCGGTTCAAGGTTGACTCAGCCTTCCATCCTTCCAAGGTAGGTAAAATGAGGACCCAGATTGTTGGGGGCAATAGGCTGACTCTCTGAACCGCTTAGAAAGGGCTGTGAAGTGGTATACAAGTCTAAGTGCTGCTGCTATTATGGATTACATGTTGGGCATGGTTGCTCAACCAGCTGTAAATCCATCTACTTATGGGGTTATCCATCCCACGTTGTTCCATTTTATTAAGAAAAGGACTACGGGCAACCAAATGCCTTACTGAAATTTAAACACAGGACATCCATAGCATTCCCTTGGTCTATAGATCTAGTTATTCTGTTTTAAAAAATGCAGTGACATTTGTTTGCAATAACGAGCTTTTAACAAGCCTATGTTGGAGTCTAGTGATCACTCTGTTTCTCTGTAAGCATTTTTAAACCCAATGTTTGGTTTTCTTTCCCAAGATTTTCCCAAGTACTGATGTTAAACTGATAGATCTGTAGCTTTTTAGAACCATTTTGTCAAAGGTTAGAACATTAACTCTTCTCCCATCTTCCGGCTCTGAGATCAAGCTCTCATTTTCTTTAGAACCTGGGACATCATTCATATGTTCCTAAATATTCAAATTTATTCAAAACAACTAGGTGTTCTCATTTCTTTATCTGCATTTTCTTCTATCCCTCACAGTGTGGGTAGAGATTGGATCTCTTTTTCCTTATACAAATAGAGATACAAAATAGGAATTAAACTGTTCAGCCTTCTCTTTGTTGCTCATCCTCATCTCATCATCTTCTCCAACTAACTACTCCTCTGATTTTCCACTTGTTCTACACATATGCTAAAAAGGCTTTTGTTGCTGTTGTTATTTTTGGTATTCATTGCAAGCCTCCGCTCATTCTGAGCTTTAACTTTCCTGACCTGATCCTTACAGATTCAGCTATTTTCTGATACTCTGCTTTTCTTATATGTGCCTCCTTCCTTTTAAAAAAGATGTTATTTTTGTTTCTCAGCTTATCAGAGACTTCTTTATGCAACAGCACTGGTTTAATTCGTGGGCTCCCGTTTTTATTTCTCTTTAATACCATGTGCGCTTGGGCCTTAGCTTACATATTTTTCAGGATCTCCCAATTCTTCTGAACTTTGTTTTTCCTTCATGAAATTCTTTATATGTTTTCCCGTGGCTTACTAAAGTCAGCTGTCTTCAATTCTAGGACACTATTCTGACTTGCTTCAGTTCTCTTTGCCTGTAATATGGTGGTATCTAGTATAGTAGGCTTGTATAGTCACTTTCCCACAAGGCCTGCAGATTCCATGTCCTCAATCTGTTAGTAAGGATTAAGTCCAATATAGCTGATCTCCTAGTTCATCCTCCATCTTCTGGATGATGAAGTTGCCTGCAAGGAATGTCAAAAACCTATTGGTCCTCCCTCTTGCTACACAGCTTGATTCCCTGTTGATGATATCAAGAT
>JANHFO010000001.1:338330-353050 GCA_032468095.1 Pareas carinatus
TCATTCTCGATGGTCTCTTCACCCCCCCCCTCCACTTTTCCAGCCCGGCCCAGCTGCCTGTTGCAAATATCAGCTGTCCCGGCTTCATCCTCCCTCCCTTTCTCTCCGACTGCTCCTGCTGAAGACCTCTCAATTGTTGTTGAGGCGGAATTCCTGACTGGAATTAGTTCTGCATCTCTTCCCTTCCTCATTTATGCCAGAATGCCTATGAAACTCTGAAGGAAATTGACATTGGTCCTTTTCCATGTCTGATTGTTCATCTTGGCTACCTTGTAGATCACCTCCTTATTTCCCCAATGGATGCCTGGATCCCTTGTACCAGATTGTTGCAGGCAGATCCATGCTCTTTGGCTTAGGATTGCTCAGCTTGGCTCACTAGTGGGAAAAGTCACTCCAGGGGTTTTGTAATACCAGCTGTGATGAGCTCCAGGCAGTGTAGACAATGGCGAGAATTGTGGGAGCTGTAGTCCAAAATACCTGGAAAGGCCAAGTTGGTCAACCCTAACCTTGGAACTACAGTGACTGTGAGAAGCTGGCATGGACTACAGAAAAACCCCATTTTGAAATCCTTTGTGATTATGAGTCCAGTTTTAGAATGAGTAAGAGGCCGAGGTTTTGCCCTCTTTGTTCGCAGAAGGGGCCTAAGCTACCATTACCACATTCAGGAAGGATGTGCTAAATCAAATATGCTTAACCCTAAAGTCCTACTTCAATGCTAAATACATTCCTTTTTGAAGAACGCTATGTTGGAAACCGTGTATTGATGGAGAAATGTGTTGAAAAGCAGATACTTTTCTTTCCACAGCATCTTATGCAACAGATTCCAATGGAGTCTCACAGAAGTGTTGCTGGGATATGAGAAGCAAAAAGAGCAGGCTTCTAAAAGTAAAATATACAAGAGCTGAAATTCTTCATTAATATAAATATTGACTAGATCCTGTGGGAAGATTTGCGTCCCATTTGGTCTCTTCTCTTCCATAAATCCAGAAGTTTAATCATCAGCTTGGATGTAACATAGCAGCGTAGCTGATTGTGTATGGCTATATTTTCAGAGAGAAACCGACTTATGCTTCCATCCAAAGTCTCTTGCAGAAATAATCTTCTTTTTGATGTTGATAGAGCAGGCAGAGCCTGGATTGAAAAATGATAGGATCAAAAAGTGAGCACCGTTTCTTTGCCATTGGCAGATTGGTTTGATGAGTGCAGTAATAATATTGATACAAAAAAAAAGAATACTGATAATGAACCTTCAAGGTTGATCACAGTCTTGTTCTGCATATCTTTGCTGTAGCGGAAAAAAATATTGTAAATGAAATAACTTTTGGCAGCGTACATATGGCAGAGTCATACCTTTTATTCCTGTTGAAAGATTTATGGTCAACATTCATATCATTCTAACTTAAAATGGCTGAGAAGCTTTTTACTTTTCTAAATATTATTTCATACTCTCCCAAAGAGAATAAACATCCTTTTGCTGTCCTTGGACCAGGTCTCTTACTGAGTAAATTTTCTTGGGATGGCTCATTGACAGAGCCTTGATGTTAATTCTCTGTGGCACTATTATTCTTTAACCAGGCTGGTTACATCTGACAACTGCATTCTACACAGAATGATTTAGGCAAAAATAATTGCAAGTAGCTTGTTAAGTGGCTAATTGCTGTGATTTCTGCATGACTGCTAGATAAACAGAATAATCTATAGTGTATCACACTTGTACCCATTTAAGAAAGATGCTGAATCTCGGCATGCTTAATTGAATAACCCAGACCATAATAGTAGGTTAGTATTTCATCAGATTACATTCACTGCTGATCAGATTCAGATGAGGAAGAGGAGCAGGAAATAATTTTTGAAGAGCTCTAATGACATTGTGGTATAGTAATATTATGAGCTATAGCCGCCACGGTTAATGAGGGGATGAAATAATGCAAATTATTATAAAACCATTTTGAGATTCCAAAAATGGAAGAGTTGCTTTCCCTCTTTCCTATGATGTCTAGTTCTTGAACAAGTGTTTTTCCTTGGTGCTTAAACATTGGTAAATATTATCGCGGCTTTCAACATTTTGACTGCAAGCTATATTCCCCCACAATAATTACATTGACTGTAATTATGTTAATATGATACATACACATTCACACACATGCTATTCTGTTTACATTTCAACATGATGGCTGCATGAAATGTTATTGCCACCAAGGAATATGAGCATTAATATATGTATCAATACCATAATATTATGTTGCTACTTTGATGCCTTGCCTTGATTTCCTTTCCATTTCAGTGGATTGTGTCTCTAGCAAAAAGACCAGATTTAAAACAGAAAATTCCTTCTACTTTTTAAGCACATATTTTTTTTAGCAAAGGGCTATAAATAGGGGAGATCCAGTGAAGGGTTCCTAAAGATACCTGTTGTTACTCTGTCTTGCAAGCATGGAAGGACAGGGCTCAAGCTGGTCGTCAAATCAGCAATCCATGATTTTTGAAACCTTGAAACCCTTCCGCATATAAATATTTTCATTAGTGATTTAGAACAGTGGTCGCCAACCTTTTGAGCCTCAGGGACCACTACATTCATTATTTTAAATCCCACGGACCCCTTATATGAATTTTTTAATAATATGCATACATTATAAAATAATGATCAGAGAACTTCCATTTTATTAATATTAAAGGCACCTATTTAATATAACAAAAAAAATTAAAACCTTATTTAATTATAACAAAATCATAGATGCTTATTTAACCACAAGATCTTTAAAGGTTGTTTAACTGTAGCAAAATTATTAAAGTTATTTAATTATTACAAAATAATTGAAGTTTCTTTAAGTATTGCACATTTTAGTGTGATGTTTGTTCCCGCTTGACAGAGAGACAGAGAGAGAGAATGAGAGAGAGAGACAGAGACACACAGAGAGCGACAGAGACAGAAGGAGACAGAGAGAGGCAAAGAAAGAGAATGAGCAAGAGACAGAGAGGAAAGACAGACAAACAGACAGAGATACACCCACACATACACAGGAACCATGCAACTATACAAAAAAAATTAATCTCCAGATTTTCCTGCAGACCACCAAAATTTTCTCACGGACCACAGATTGGCGACCACTGATTTAGAAGATTCCAAGCAGTCTAAGAGAAATTGAGGGTATATAGTAAACAGGAGTTCTTGCACCAGTTCTCGCTTTTGTATAGAGATTGAGCTGCTTTCCTCCAGCCCTGAGTTCTTGTGACAATAGATATCGGAGTTTGGAGAGAGGAAACCAAGGTCTGTTATGAGATCCTACATTGATTGGAGTAAACAAGAATGAAGAGGAGGTTCTTCTCAAACAAACTGAGTGCAGTTATTCCATGTTGGCTTTTTTCATTTTTGAGAAGTTTGCACTTCTTTCCATCATTCATTTTGATCATCAGTTTCTGGAGATCTTTTTCTAATAGCTCCCTCCCTCTCTTCCACATAACATGGGCCAACTATCTGGTCAGGCTGATCAAATTAATTCAAGATGTTAATTTAAAAAAAAATTGGCAATACACAGCAACTTCATTTTTAAAAGTATGAACAAGAGCAACAAAATACAGTCTTGATTGATAGAAAGCTTTTGTATGTTCTTTAACATGATCATGATTATTCCCTGTGGGCATTTGGGTATACCAAAAATAATATATACAAATTCCCATTAGTTTGAATTTTTCAGTTTTGCTGCAGGCACTTGGAATCCCAAGAGAGAAACAGGGACATTATTGAAATTAGTGAATAAAAATGAAGGGGGATATAAAAAGACATGAATATATAACTTGAATTATATATTTAAGATGCTAATTACTAAATGAATTAATATGGATGTGAATTATGTACATAAAACCTACCACCCACGTTAAATTCAATGAATCAAATGAAATTATAAGAGTTATTTTGGTCCTGAAATGGATGATAAGTAATAAAAAAATGTAATACCCATGTAAAATTAGAAAGTAAGCTAAAAATTGTATTAAATGTTAATTAGAATGATGAGAAGATTTATAAGGTTATAAAACTGGAAAAGATGAATGTTCGAAAATAAGTAAAATTAAGGATATGAAGTTGTGAAGAGAAATCGGATGAAAATATGAATTACGCAAAATGATTAATTTGTTTTTAAGCTGAAAATGAGACTAGATGGAATTTAGGATTAGAAAGAAGAGATAATAGTGAGAAATTAGAAGAGGAAGGAAAACAAAAGATGGGTACAACTCAGAATAATAGTGAGGAATGGAGAATTCTATTCCATAGATATGTTTTTTTTAAAAACAAAATGATTTAGCTTTCTGACCTTTTCTTTTTCTTTTATTTATGTACGTGTTCTATATGGAAAATTTAATAAAATATATCTTAAAAAAAGAAATTAGTGAATAAACAGGAAATTTGGGGAAAGATGAAAAGTACAGGACTGATGTTATATGAAACTTGGAGACTGTTTTGATAGAAGTATAGTATTTATACTTGCTTTACAAAACTGGAGCATCATTGTCTATTAGTCTTATTCCATGACTGAAAGCAGCCTGGTCAATTGGCAGATGAAAATAATGAGGATTAATTGGAACAAAACTTTATTGTGATATGACTTGCTATTTTACCAACCCTAGAGAGAGATTTCCTTCCTTAAATCAATCGTGTGGGATCACCCAAACTTAGAGATTTTCCAGCTTTAGTTATGGATAGGGCTATCCTTGCTCAGAGAGAACTGGCATTGAGTTCAGGAGTTGGGGTTGACCTAGACTTTTGCTCCCATTCAAATATTAGCTGTCGGCTATAAGTAGGAGGGCTTTTACACAAATCCACTTTGTGTACCAATTGCAACCACTCCTGAATTGGAAGGCCCATCTTATCACTTGGGCTTTAATCATCTCCCATTTGGATCGCTGCAATGCACTCTTGTCTGAGATTACAATTCAAGATCACCTCAAAGCTGTAGGTGGTGCAGAATGTGGTAGCGCAAACAGTTATGATCACACTTTGATGCTCATGTCCTCCACTGGTTGTCAGTTGGCTTCCGAGTACTTTTCAGGGTGCTGATAGGTCAACTCTTCAGCCTTTTAAGTAGCAGAGGATTTGGTATTTGTGGGACTGCAGATCTCCATTATCTCTGTCCATCCTATAAGATCTCATAGGGTTGGTGTGCTCCAGCTCCCATCGATAAGAGTCATTCTATAGGACCCAGGAGGGACGTCTCCTCTATCACCATGCCTAATTTTGGGAACAGCATTCCCCACTGACAAGACCATATGACTCCAGCCCTGCTGTCCTTTTAAAAACCTGACTCTTCTACCGGGCACTGGGCAAGAACAATGTGTGAATCTGCTGAAGTGAGTGTCATGTAAGTTTTTCTCTCTCCCAGCATGGTAGTGGTTTTACTGTTTTGTTACTGCTTCGTCAATTAATGTCAGCCCTCTTTATAATCTGTCTTGAGATACTAGTCAATTGAGTATACAAACAAAAATAATATAAAACAAAATAAGAAAAATTAACTAAGTCTTTATTCAGACTGACCAAATTAATGGATTTTAAGGGCTGTCATGGCATCCATCTATCATTTTAGTATTTGAAACTTTTGCCCAATTGTCCAATATCTTCTGTTTGGGATTAAACTGCAAGTGGTAGCCATTGCTATATTTGATCCTTGGTCAGGTCAATCCTGACTTGCCCAGTTTGCTGAATATGTTGCTCGAATTTGGCTCCTAAGTGAGTCGACATGGCCACAGATGCTGCTGTGGTTGGCTGCCGAATACTACTTCTCTGGAGACCTCTGAGTCACACTGATAAAAGACGTCAGAGAAAATGCGATGTATGTTATGTTAACCCACTCTGACTCATAGTAGATCGCAGTGATATTCCATATGGAGGTGGAAATCTACTATTTTTATTCTCTGGCATTCTCTAGTTGACCTTCGGTATTTTTTATTGGAATAATAGATGCATGGGGTTAAAAGTCCTAAGTTATATTTTTGTGCTTAGGAATGTACACCTAAAGTACCTGCTGCCATGAGCCACATCTTCCTACAGGAGCAGTAAATTGGCCTTCACAACCCGAGTGGTCTGTTTTTGTACCTATAGGTTCTGGTTTCATCCTGACAGATTCAATGATTCCTTAGATTTTTCTCCAGTCCTGACAACTAATACGGGCTATGTGATTTTGAAACATTGGAACCACAGGAATATCAAACCGCTGATACAGTTGAATGTATGACTCATAGCTATTCTGATTTCTCTTGATAAGAAAGGATAGAAATGCTTAGGGGGAAAAAACCTGAATAAAATCACATTGCTTATAGTTTTCAGTTTCCCTTTGAGATAGCTTTTAATAGAAATGAGAATAGCTTACATTCCCTGTCTGAGGCGGCATCTATGGGGCCATTATTTATTCTTTTTTTTAATTGTTTCTCCCCAGCCTTGAAGGCCAAGCTTCTTTCACGAAGTGTCTTACTAAAGTAACTGCAAAAGCTAGGCTAAAATAAATAGTCCTTTTTAAATATATATATATATATATATAACTTCCATATTCACACTTTGAGGTTATCTATCTATGTGATGAGGGAGTGAAAGAGGGTATATTTAGGAAATGAAGATTAGATTGTTTTAGAGGATATTTAGCACGCTAAATATATTTTCATATGACTGTGAATGTGTGCGTGAATATGCCACCAACAGTTTTTCATTACAGTATGTAACTTTAGAGATGAAGGTAAATGTATAATTGCATTTAAAACTTCTTCTTATTTAAAAAAGAAAAAGAAAGTATCAGTCATCAAAAGCCAAGGCTGCATTGATCTTGAACTCAAAATAGAGATGGTGATATTTACAGCTTTCTTCAAAATATGCAGGGATGACCTAAAATATTGCACAAAAGGTGGATCAAAAACTTTAAAACAGTAGAAGCTTTAAAAGAAAAGGTAAGTTTTCATAAAAGCAAAAAAACCCAGCCTCAAACTGCTGTGGAGAGAGGAAGAAGCCATTGTCAGAACCTGCTTGGAAGATGTCGGTATGAATACACTTATTATAATTGCATAACATAAATTCACAATTATATTTCTGGATGGAAATTCAAGCAACAAAGGCCTGCATTGCGTAGCAACACAATAGCTGGGGTGGGGCAACAGTGAGGAGAGCACATTACAAAGTCATCCTTAATGAATTCATATTACCACCAGGCTGCTTTTTGGTATAGGTCAAACTTTGTTTTATTTATCATTTGATAAGTTGGATGTTTAAATTTTATTGGGGAAAATGGTTACATTAACTAAATGTGTCCAGTATTTTAAATGAACTTACCTTGCTTGTCTGTTTCCAAGATTACTTTTTATAAGCCAAGATATGTCCTATATTTGGATCATTCCCTCTTAATCTTTGCATTGTGAAGAACACCACTTGGAATCCTATGAAAAGGTTGGGTGGAATGGAAAGTTCTTAGTTGTATGTGACTGTTTAAATATTGCTTGATCTTTCTGTAGACTAAGCTGGGTTCAAGTGATGCAAATGATGTATAACAGAGGTGGGGAACTATGACCTTTTTATGACTTGTGGACTTCAACTCCCAGAATTCCTTAGCCAGCATGGGAGATCATAGTGGGAGTTGAAGTCCATAAGTCATAAAAGAGCCATACGTACCCCGCCCCATGTATAAGGAAAGGTCTTTAGGGAAAGGCCTCTCTATATTTGTAGGTAATGCTTCTTAGAGGGACTGGGTTTCTCTAAACACACAGTATTTTTTGCTATTTTTTAATTGTTTGATTTATTCTTATTTGGTGGAAGCTGCTTAGAATCATTTTGAAGTCAGGTTGTCTCTAAATCTCAAAAATAAATATTTTAAAGTCTGAGATATAAGAGCAAGGCGCTTGGAGCAGCCTGGACACCTCCCCCATTCATATCAGTTGAGAAAGGGAGGATCTATCCATGTGTGAAAACCCGTGGTAATCCCTTCACTCTTAAATATCCTATTCAGTGCAAGAATTATTGCAACTACCACATCCCAGGTAGAAAACAGACCTCCCTCTCCTTACGTTCTTCCAGCAAGTCTTTGCCAGCTTATAATATGATATGCCACAGTGTTCTGTATTGTTTAGTGTAATTCTGGTTCTTTAGCTGAAATATGCTTCTGAGGTTTTCATCTCTTGGTTTTATTCATCCCCTCTGGAGAAAGAGATACATGAATGTGAATATATTTGTTGATAGTTAAAAGCTTTATTTTGCTTCCTGGATCCTGGTTCTTTTCCTTCATCTTTCTTTATTTAATTCGATTGATAAAACAAGGAAAAACCTCTCCTACAATGGCTTTAGAAGCAGAAATGGTACAATTCTACCCTGATGCTATAGTATATTTCTCCATGTATCCAGTAGAATCCATCCATGTTGTTCCCATGGTTTTGCTGGTGTTTTCAGGAAGCTGCTTATTTGAGTTGAAACAATTTTCTCTTTTGGATATTGACCTTGATTGACTTTTTTTGAATAATTATTTTGGTTGGTTTATTATTTTGTGTATTACAGTTGAATTGAATTCTATTTTGTGAATGTGCATGTTTTAAAGCATTTTTGTTCTTTCATAAAAAGAAGGCAACTTGCAAAATTTAAAAGGCATATGTATATTAATAAAAAAGGAAACTAATTAAAAGAAAAAATGCAACAATGAGATACAGGCTGCAGCAGCAGTACAAAAGCATAAGCAGTAATTGTCTGTACTTTTTTTAAAGAAAAATCCCCATCTCCAGGTACCTTTAGAATTAACAAGGTTTTCAGCAGTGATAGGAATACAAGGAGTAAAACAGTATTAAAAAGCTTTCTGGAGAATGCATCTTTGGAGCAATCACTTTGGAGCAATTATGTCCTTTGAATCAAAAAGAGTAAATAAAAGTGGACAAGAATTGCAGTAAATTTCCAATCTAGGCTACATGGTTAGAGCTGTTAGTTTTTGATTATAGCATAGTAGTATTTGAGTATGTTTTTGATGGGTGACTGATGCATATCACCATCTCTCCCAGATCCACTGTCATACACAGAAATCTCCATGGAGTAGTCTACATTTTAGATTGTAAATGTGTATGTCAGTTATTTTCCCTTCTAAGTGCTATAAACTCTAAAGATAATATGGGTATATAAATAGAAGACAGATAGATGGATAGAATTCTTTACATTTTATGATATATTTGAAAGACATCATAGCACACTTGGCAAACATTTGTTCTATGAAATATCCATCTTCTCTTAAATAAATTTTCTCTTTGTTTTCTTCCACTTTTCTTTCTTGGTGACTATTCACACACATTACATTTTATAGATAGAAAAGTATGTTGTCCTCTTGGGGAGAGAAGTAAGAAATTGCCAGGTTAGCATAGGAAGAGGACACAGAAGCCAACATTGCAATCCTCCCTTACATTTGAATTTAGCTTCACAAACAGGTGTTTACTCCACCCCTTTGAAATGAATTTGGCTCAGGGCTTGATGCTTCTCATCTGAGAGGTTTGCAAGGAAATTTGCACAGATATTTTGACACGTGAGCACTTTCTTATCATTTTCTCTTTTTCTTTTCAAAGAAAAGTGATAGGGCCCAGCTAAGATGGTAGTGTTACTACCCTCAAACGCATTCTTATATCATTAGGAATGGAGGATCTGCTCTTTCTTTGTAACTGAGCATCTTTTGTTGGCTCCAGCTTTAGAGATTGGCTGTGGTGTGTTTCAGCACCATGGTTAGCTCCTGGCAGTCATCTTGTAACTGGCTTTGTTTAACTGTACGGTTAATTAAGCTTAGAATAAGCTTTTATCCTCTGCTCAGCGTTAAAAGGAAGTACAACATCAGTGCCAAAATGTTGCATTCAAGGCATTTTCATTCTTAGGTGTGTTTTTCTATTATGTAAATATTTATTTGCCTTAAGAACACCAACTTCTACTCATTCCCCTTAAAAAAAAACAAAGGTAATAAATAATTCATGCTTGGTTTTAGTGATTGTTGCTGTGATATCCCTTAATTGCTTTTAATTAATTTGTTCCTGTTTCCTGCAAGCAGGGAATCTAAAATTTTCGCTATCTCTACATAAATCTGAATACTTTCTACAAATTATTTGTAATATATTTATGAGATTGCAAGCGGCGATTCTGGAAGGATCCCACAAGGTAAAGAAATGTAAAATTGTTTTGACTGCAGAGAGGAAATCAGTAATTATAATCTCCTCCTCTTGTCCCTAAAGGGAATAAGAACCAACTAAGGACAACTCAGAATGTCCACATTGCTCACATGAGAATCAATTACTTCCTTTAAAAGGGAAAGGGGAAAAAAATCAGGGGAAGCTACAAATCAGAAGACATTTGCAGGAAGGAACTAGGATGACTATTCAGTTATTTATCGTGGATTCTTATGGGCAGGGAGGAGGAAAGAGAAATGGGGTTTACCAGCTTTTGATCAGAGACTATTGTGTTAACAACTGTGTGGTAATCATCTTAATTCTGCATTCAGCAATGTTGAAGTCTTCTATTGCGGAAGCAACTTGTCTGAGACTACAAAGCCTGAACCTACGAAGAGCTTCTCTGTAATAAATATACAGGATCCATGTTTAGTATTCTGTCATCTTCATGAACCAAGTAGTTAGCAGGTAGATCAGTCTTCTTGACATAAAGATTCCAGGAGATCTTGTTTCTCTCTCCTCACCCTTTATAATGATTGAGTTATAGTACACACTGTAGGAGATGGCCAGACTGAGCCTGAGGGCGAGGTCAAACATGTCATTAGTCTGGAGTCACTCTATTCCCATAAAAAGACCTAAATCCAGCCCCCACCTTGAAGTCCATTGACTCTTATTTTAGCATCAATTTGCCTAACAGTTAATAGATCAGATGTTTGTAGGTAACATGTAATAAACTTGAAATACTTTGAACTAAACTCCTGTTCTTTGTTACTTGTGCCCAATACTGCGGTTCACTGGAAGTTCCTTTTGCCCAGCATGGGATGAGATGTGTATGCTATTAGGGAAGGGAAAATGACGTTTTGGCGTTTTGATTACTGTGTAATTTGTCAAGTACCAAGCCAAGTTGTATTCTGTCTGATCTCTATTCATGAGATTGAGGCAATTTTTAGAAACCTGCTTGTTAAAATTGATTTATATTGTTATCCAGCTTTAATAACAGAATAATGCCAAAAAGGCAAGGCTGAATAGTTCTTATTTATCTGTCTTTTTTAGCTTAAAAACAAACTTGTTTTGGTTTCTGCCTGCCAGGTATTTGTTGACTCATCT
Source organism: Pareas carinatus (assembly GCA_032468095.1). NCBI lineage: Eukaryota > Metazoa > Chordata > Lepidosauria > Squamata > Pareidae > Pareas > Pareas carinatus. The sequence goes on from JANHFO010000001.1 coordinate 349,584, forward strand.
TGTCATTCAATATCTTATTAGGAACTAAAGGCAGATACTGTGCTAGTTCATTCTTTCAAAATTGCTTAAAACTCAAAACTGAACTTAAAAACTACGTTTTTATCATTTTTACTATACTACTTCAGATTCTTCCATCCTGACATTCTTTTCTCTGCAAGGTTAGTTCTCCCCACCTTTGGATAAGGAGTTTTTTTTTTAAAAAAAAAGTTGGAAGGAGGTGTTTCCTGTAATAAGAAAAAAAATATTTGGACTGATGATACCTTCCTTAAATTAATAAGAAATTATTTGCTATTTATTTCTATTTTATTAGATTTTTTTTAAAAAGAGAAAATAAACATTTAAAAAAATAAATAAACTTTCACAATGCAATAGATAAGAGAAGAAAATGAAAAGAAATATTTAAAAAAGCAACTTCTGATCTTCCCTCTTATCCATTACTCATTACTCTTACCCAATCAAATTTATGTCATATAGTTCACTTCTTCCTATATTCAGCCCTTTTTTTAATCACCAAATTCAGAAATTGAGTCATTTTTATCTATTTTCAGCAAAAAGTTTATTAAGGATTTCTAGTATCTTAAGAAAGTATTGTTTCATCCCTGATCAAACATGACCCCTTTTGCCATTACTGCTTATTCTGTCATCTTCACAGTCCAATCCTCCATAGTAGGTTATTATTATATTATTGTATTTTTCTAGCTTTGCACATACAGTAGCCTCTCTGCAGTTGCCATGTTTATAAAGCCAATCTTTCATACATCTTTTCTAATTGGCTACCCATAACTTCTAATAGAAAAAAAAATCTGGTTTCATCAGAATGTTACTTTTTTAAATCTTTACCCCATCGTGTATATTTGCAACCAATATTTTTCACAAATCTGCCATGAGCTGTAAAATATCCCTTCATGCTTTTTATCTTTCCAACAATGATTAGAATTATACATTCTTAAAATATCTTAGATAAATATTTTGGTATCATATACCAGTAGAACATTATTCTCCCCTTTGAGGAGAAGGGCAGTATAGAAATTGGAATAAAGTAAAGTAAAAGTAAAGTAAAAGTAAAGTAAAAATAATGTGAAATTCAGTCCCATCGATCCATCTGTATATTATAACCAAAATTCTTAACCCATTTCATCATTTACTCTTTAAATATTTCTTCTTCTGTTTTAAATCTCAAAAGAAGTTTATAATATTAGCAATGGTTTCTTTTTTTTCTAAGTCAGTGGTTTGTTATAATAAATATATATATGAATAACTAGACATAGCTCAAACCTGTGTGGGTTGATAGATATATTGTTCTTTGTACAGTGGGGACAAGAAATCAAACTGATATTTAAAAAATTGAATTAGTGTGTGAGTATGGAGACAATTAATTAATTTCGTCTCATTATTCCTCCATTAAAAATATATTTACATCAAATGAGAATGCAAGTCAATTTCTCCTGCTTGCTTCATATCTCAGTTTCTGCAGTGTTTCGATAGTTATCTTCAGTAGAGATTAATGTGATTTTCTATTCTTTTTCTGAATGATCACTGTGATTTTTCAGAAGCAACTTTTTGTCTTGCCTCGGTGAATTTCATTCAGGTTCTTCAATGTAAAGCAGACCGAATCACTCTTCTCATTGGATAAATGCTCAGGGGTTTTTGCATGAGAGGCATTTCCACAATTGAAAAGAATGCTGCTTAGGTTCATATGCATTCTGTGATCTTCCTTGGTTCAAGTAAGGCTACGGAAACTTTTGATAGCTTTGATAGAATCACAGCCTTCCTAGGGATTGTCCAAGGTTGATGGTGCTATGTCCTATTTATGGATAAGTCAGGACTTTCCTGGGCTTTAGGAGTTGTTTCCATTTTTTTTTTACAATTTATTTAGAATGTATGTCTTGGGTTCCTATTTTGGGAGGGACAATGGATCCTTTGACATTTTGAAAACATGTGGAGAGGCAGAGACAATGGATGCCACAAAGATGTGTAGATTAGCTGTCAGGGTGGGTGTTTCAAAATATTAAATAATAGAGTGGGATGAGGATTCTGGAAGACATCTGGGGATTTTAGGATTATTCTAGTTTTTCTGTGTACTTCTATCGCAAAATTGCAGAAAACTGCATCATTGAATGCACTAAGGCTAAGCACCAATACTGCCAAAAACAAGGCAAAAAACATTCTTTCTATTAATTTTAATGTTTAGCATTGATATTTGCTTAATTAAATCCAGCCCTTACTGAAGAATATGGCAGTCATCTGACATAATCTCACGTATGAATTAACTATCCATGTTTTAAGGGAAATCTCTTATCTTTCTTTTCTTCTCTATCTCTGTTTTTTTTCCTGTAGGCTGCTTGTTTGACAGGAGGCTATGCTCTCAGCAGGAAGTCTGTGTGCAAGGTAAATTAATATAGCACAGGGGGGTTGTGGCTAGGAGACAATCAAAAGTGTTAAAATAGCGGGAGGGATGGTAACCCCTGTCCGTTGCTAGGGAAAGATGTGAGCTGCCTTTCCTGAGCCTATGAATTCACATTTTATACAAGGAGAGGAGAAGTCAACAATAGGGTCTGATCTTCTCATCATTGATTGAGACAATTTCTTCCAGTGTTGATGTATGTCTTTGATATCAATTCTGCCCTTTAGGTTACATATTTATTATTTTTATTATTATTATTTTTTATTATTACTATTGTTATTGTTATTATAGTTGTTATTATTATTGTTATTATTATTACATATCTTACATACAGTATCTATTTATTACATCAATAAGTCCTGGGTAAATGAATGAAGGAGGGTCCAAGAGTAGTGCCTGCTTAGCTTTTGAAGATATCCCTTTTCCTGTTTCACAATACACTGGGGGTGGGGAATCTGCGCTATTCCCAACATTGATGGGTTACTTATTCCAGTTGCAATTCAATTCCAGGCTCTCCATTGTTGGTTATTTGTTACTGCGCACACTGGCCTTAGTGCAGGAGGGCATATATCTGGAAAAGTCTGCAGCTTCACAGCTTAAAGAAATGTTCAAAGCCTTTTTGGTTTTTAGTGGATCATCAGAGAAGATCCCTATACAGCCCACCATGCAAATGATGTCTAGTATGCCTGGTATTATGGGGTCTTCCTTTCTTCCTCTCCCCCAACCCCAACCCTGCCATTCCGGTTCATGTAGACAACTATCCTGTTATCTTTCCAGATGGTTTATTTGGCCAATGCCAGGAAAGTTCATTGCGAGACCAGCCCTACTTTCAAGTCACTGCGCCAGTGCTCCAACGTTTGCAAGATATTCTACGACATCTTATGGCACAAGGTGAATGACAGCAGTCAGATGAGAAGCGCTAAGGATAGGATAGGGGAAGTGAGCTATCGCTGCATCGGACAAGATTTTGGGTGCCTCCTTCCACGTTTTTCTCTCTGTATCAGATTCATTAATACAAAGTTCAGGAGGAATCTGGTGGCACCTTTTCAAACTAACAAATGTA
>JANHFO010000001.1:354439-376186 GCA_032468095.1 Pareas carinatus
GAACCCAATCGGTTCAGTACTTTCCGGGATCACTTACCAGACACAAACGTGCCTAATTTTTTATATATATAGATTGGGAGAAGGTTCTACTTAAGTCAGTAGAGTTTACTGTTGAATAAAGGCAGGATTATACTGGATTATACTATTAAGACAACCAGGATGTGAATCAAACATCAACTTGGAGGTGAGAGGGGGAGGTTATAATCATTTTTAAAAATTGGAACCAAAAAAACATTATACCAGAGTCTAGAATGAACAAAGGTTATAAAATGGCAGGTCCCTCTTCATGCTCTTTCTAATTCTCCAAGAAGTGAACACAGAAGCAGGACATCAAGAATTACCTTATACATTATCAGGCTTTAGAGCACATTTTCCCCTTTTTTATGCATTTATCAAATGTATATGCTGCTGCAGTCACGGGACTCTTGGCAGGCAATGTATAAAAAATACAATGAATACAGAAGGTGAGACAAATAAACCCCAAACAAAATGCAGGTAGGCTTCCACTTGCAGCCATTCACTTAGTGACTGTTCAAAGTTAAAATGTCATCGAAAAAAGTGATTTATGACCATTTCCCACACCTCTGATGGTTGCAGCACTGCCCTGTCACATAATCGAAATTCAGATGCTTGGCAACTGGCATGCATTTGTGACGATTGCGGTGTCCCAGGGTTGTGTGGTCACTTTTTACTCTGGCAAGCAAAATCAATGGGGAAGCGAGATCCACTTAACCACTGTTTTTACTACCTTAACAACTACAGTGATTCACTTAGCAATTGTGGCAAGAAAATGAGGCAAAATTCAGTTAATTCCATTGCTTAGCAGTGGAAATGTTGCGCTCCATTCTGGTCGTATGTCAAGGGCTACCTACATGTGGCACCAAGTTTTGCCTTTGGAGTTTTCCAGAAGGCAGACAAGGTTGGAGGTAGACAGATCTCCCACAGGAGGCCATTCTTGTCTCTTTTGTTTTATGAATTGCCAAGATGAGGACTTGATTGGAAGAAGGGGGAGTTTCTATTCTGTCCCTGTTGTGATCCAGTTCCACACCTGCCAGAAAATCATATTTTTGTTTCACTGGATATTTGCAGTACGCACTGCTGGTGCCTGGACCACAATCTAATCCAGATGTCTCTGACCTTGGTCCCCTTTAAGGCTTGTGGACTTCAATTCCCATGATGGCTGAGGAATTCTGGGAGTTGAAGTCCACAAACCTGAAAGGGGACCAAGGTTGGAGACCTCTGAATTCTGATCAGTGTTTACAGTGAGGGAAGAGCACAGTTTTTACAGCTCAAATTCCCACACTTGAATCAAAGACAGTTTTGTTGACAGCTTTAAAAAACAACAACTAAATTGCGCCCTCTAGCCAGAAGGACTCTGTGAGTCCTATTATAATTTGACTACTCTGATGGTATGGAAGATACACTGGCAAAGCAGGGCTTTGGGGACGATCATAAGTTACCATGCAGAAATTGCCCCTGGTTAGACTAGAAATAGGAACTTTTGATCCCCAGTTTACATCTAATCACAACAAGCCGCTCAGAATTTTTGCAAATGGAATGACACATAAGCCAAGTAATAGATGAGTAGGTGGATGGACGGACGGGCAGTCATTTTACTTTGGAATGTCCACCTTTACAGGTTGCCACCTCTTCACCTACTTCCCAGGAGACCCTCCTTGTCATCTCAGCCTACTTCCCCTCAGGGAGATCACCAGCCTCCTCTGCCCCCAGCACTCCTGCAGAGGTATCTGGAATTGCTTTTGGCCTCTCAGCCTGAGCTAGGCCACAAGAGCGCGTTCCTGTCTTCTTATCCTCATTATCAGGTGTGTGTATTTCAATAAAGCTGCTGAGCATCAAGTAGAATAGGCTCAGTCTGCTTACTGGCCATGAATGAATTGGATTCATGCACACGGAGAGCATAGAGTTAGGGGATGATGCTGTACGAATTGCCTATTTCACATTGATTGGAAATACGTGCCGCTTCAGATGTTATTGGACGATCATTTCCATAACCACACCAATCACTTATCAGGCTGGATGGGGGTTGATAAGATTTGGAAATGAAAAACATTTGAAAGGCCATAGGTTCCCCACCTCTTTTTTTTTCCCCTTTTCAAAAACAGTCCCATTAAAATAATAGCTCTTTTCCAGAAGAATGCAGAAACAAAGAGTCAGGCTACTGACTGCACCGTCTCATGATTCTGTATACTCTAATTAAGTATTGGCGAAGATCTTTATAACAGGAATGGAATACGGAGCCTATAAATGCAAGGCACTCTGTAACTAAGCTACGGTGCCCCAACAAATCAACTTCAGTTTCTAGGATTCTCAAGAAGAACTGAGAAAGATTCCTGTCTGAAACCCGAAAAGCCAGTGTCAGGTCTTTTCCCTATTTGCACCTAACTAGGGCTGAAAAGGAAGGCAGGAGAAGTGTGCCAGCCTGTGCCACCCTGCAGCTGGGGGGGAGTGGGTGGCTGCCTAGGGAAGCTTCTCCTGTTTTAACAGCCAGTCCCTGATCATCCGCCTCAATACCAGATTTTGACAGATGGCTGAAGTCTAGCTATCTGTCAAATCCATTTACCTATCACCGCAATGTTGTGATTGACAGATGGTTTCCTCCTGGGTGGTGATGCTGAAAAATGGGAGGGGAGAAAAGCCAGAGGGCTTCTCCAATGGCTTTGCATCACATAGCCTGCAAAGTTTAAATCAGCATGCCACCCTGTGGCATAAACCCAGTCTTTAGAGAAAGAATAAGAGTGGCAGTGTTATGCCAATAGGGTTTGTTGGTGACTTGAGATGCAGTGAAGAAAACTTCCGATTTGGCGACATAGCTCCTGCTAGCTCCAAGAAAATCTAGGGAAGCTTCATATCAGAAACCCGGAGACCCCTTGCAAATGAACTAGATTGACCCGTATTGTGACTCAGTATAACACAACTGGTTTCATTTGTTTCTAAATCGCCTTTCTGTGTGTTTCTGCTTCAGTTCAGCTACCCAGATGGCACCTTCCAGGGCACTTCTGGTGGTCACCACCCAAAGTCTCCCATTTTCCTAGACCAAGCTGCTCCTTCCAAGGTCTTCATGAGCGCCAGCACTGCTCCTTTCTATAGGGAACAACAGGGGCTGGATGGAAGTCAGATTTTCCAAGACCTGGGGGCGCTTTACTTAACCCAGGAACAGGCAGGTAAATCCAGAAACAGGGCTGAGAACAAGCAAGATTCCAAGATAGATTATCCTCTTCAGGACAGTGGTAACAACCTTGAAAACAGAGCAGAATCTGAAGCACACTCAACCGAGCCAGGTGAGAGATTCCTTATCCCTTCTTCAGTGGCCCTCTAAGAAGCATTTAGCTTCTTATTTATCTTGGTTTGGAAGCCTTGATGATAACTAGGCCACCAAAGCAACACTATCCCCTCCTTTCTATCCACAGATAGACTTGTCCAGAGACTTACAGCAATACTTGCCAACTATGGGATTAAACCACAGGACATGATCCAGTTCCTTCAGAGTCCCAATAAACATGGTGAGTAGGAATAAGGACTTGGAACAGAAGAGGCAGGAGGGATGGTTGTAGCTGGAGGAGAGAGAGAAAGCTTGTGTCTGGATGTAAAATAGGAACTCCGTGGACTGAGTCTGAAGAGAGGAGATCCTGTGCTGTCCCTGTACTAGCTTCATGCAATCCAGGCTTAATTTGTGCTGGCTTCACCCCAGAATTTGTTTTTCCTCTGTTGGTATTTTAGCTCTGGAGCCTATGACATGGCAATCAGAGAACATGCTTGAACCTCGGCAGAATGTCTTCCCTTAAGTGCAAGGGTAGGAAACTAGTAACTCTCTAATGGTGGACTGTGACTGCCATGACCATTGGCCAGGCTGGCTTGGGGCTGATGGGACATGAGGAAAGTTATAGACCGTTAACTTCTACTAACTTCTACTTCGCCACTTTGAAAAGCAACGCATTAAGCTTTAAGATTTTCCTCACCTTAGAAAATAAGCACGTTCCTTCTCTAATTCTTTCCTTAGCTGGTAGGCTTGAACAGGAGTCTCTGGAGTCCAAGCGGGTAAGTTCACCGGCTTCTCGATATGCGTGGAGATTTCTGGGCCTCGCCAGGTCCCTCATCCCAAAACATTGAAACGTGCTTTTCTATTAGTCCCTGGAGAATGCACTGTACTTGAGCCAACATCTGGATAGGAGAAGTAGATTCCGCTAAGCCGCTCTTGATTTGGCACACAGCTGGGCAATCTGCATGTACAAGGGCAGAGTCACTTCCATTTTTGTGGATTGGAGGGAAATGGGGGGGTGATGAAAGTTGGGTCTGAACATAGCCAGACTGGGTGGCTTTCACAATTTAGTAAGGGTTTGGAGAGAGTTCAAAGATTTCAACTGATCCTAAACACCTACCTGAATTCCCCATTCATCCCCTCCTCTGGAAATAAGGCCAGGCCCCTTTCCACTTGGGGCAGGACTCTGGAGATTTTCTGGAGTCCCATTTAGATCAGAGGTTTTCAACCTGGGGGGTCCGTGGCAAGTTGCCAGGGGTCCGCAGACCGATCAAGAAAAAATCAGAAAAAGCAATATACATGAGTAAGACGTTGAATGTGTAGGAATGGGATCCTCCATGTAGCCACGCCATGTTTTGGGGTCCGCAGCTTGAGAAAGGATGAAAACCTCTGGTTAAGATTATAGTTTGCCCGCACCACCAGAGAGCAATCCTCCGCCACCACTTCTTATATAGGAGGCTCCTGTCAAGAGGAAGGGAACAGATCGTTACCAATTCAGACCTTGAGGGTGGAACCAGCAACCTGAGGCAGTGTTTGAGAAAGGAATTTTCAAGGCTGGCTATAGCAACAGGCAGGAGTTACCAAAATAGTTGTGGGTTGTTGGTCGAAGTGTTGAGTCCTGATGAGTGACTTTTCCGTCTTCATTTAGGTGACAGAAGCAGAAATGCAACATGGGGAAGAGTCGGAACCGTTCCCCTCTCAAGAAGACTCTGTCAGTGTCATTCCCACAGAGGGGCAGATTCGAGCACACGGAGAGACATTTGGCTCAACTGTGGGCCCCGTGGCAATGGTAGCATCCCCCCCAGACTCACACAAGCCCTTAAGTCCCAGAGAAGGTCATACTAGCAGTCCTGAAGAGCAGGTGGTGATGGTGAAGAAGAACCGTGTGGCCATAGGGCTACTCAGCAAGGATGACGAGCAGCCAGAATCACCATTGGCTGCAGAGGAATATGGCTACGTTGTCACTGACCAGAAGTGAGAGAAAGAGAGTGTCTGGGAAAATGAGGGAGGGGAGCAAAATAAATGGGTGAATCCAGATTTGTGCAGTTTGTCCTCAACCTGCGACCTGTCTCTTAGCAACCATTCAAAGTTACAACAGATCCCTTGGATCCAAGGGTCGGATGACTGCCCCCTCCCCTCCCCATTCATTCATTCATTTCATTCATTTATTAAATTTGTATACCGCCCTTCTCCCCGAAGGGACCCCATGATCATGTGACTATATTTTGGGCTCTCGGCAACCAACCTGCATTCGCAGCTTTTTTGCATTGTTCTGCAATCACATAACCATGTTTTACGACATTTTTGCTGCAAATCGGCATTTACTTGTGGCTTTCAGAACGACTGCTGCAAAAAAGGTCGTGAAACTGTATTGATCGTGTGAGTGACCCATTTTACAACTGTGATGACTTACAACCACAGTGGGCAAGCTCCACTATGGTTCTAAGTTACCTGTATGGCTTGATTTATTCAAGGTGTGGATGCACTTGACTTATCCATGTATGAGATGTAGACTTGGGTCAGACAAGTGCATCCTACATCATCCCCAAGCCATGCTATAGGCTAGGCTAGGCTGGCTGCTAGTACAGGGTGTCTGGGCCTAATTAAAAATGAATCTATCTGGAGGGAACAAGGATGGTGAAACCTGAGCTACACATTGACAAGTTCCAGAAGATAATAGGGTGATGCTTATATCAGTTACTCTCATTTGCATTTGCAGAGTGATTGGATACATGCATCATGTTCAGCCATACTATGATTGGTTTATTTTTCACTTGGTGTGACATGGAAAACAGGATCAATGAATAAATTATGGTTTGTTGTAAAGTTGTCTGCTGCAGTATCCAAGTCTGATTGCATATTGGGTTATTAATATTAATAACCAAAGACAAATTCCTTGTGTGTCCAGACACACTTGGCCAATAAATTCTAATTCTAATTCCGACCTTGGATTAATATAACCTATAATTTGAGAGCACAGGATTTGTTGGGCTTTCTGACTTATTCTTGGCCAGCATTTTAGTTCCATTCAAACGTTTACCTAATTCAAAAAGATACTCCAAAAAGACTGCCTGAAAATGAAGAGAAAGCAAATGTAAGAACTGGATGAGCATGCCTTGATTAATTTAAATTGCTACAAAAAACTTTACTCTGATCATTTGTAGCTTGTCCAACAAATCATGGCCAAAATCATGTATGTTTCAGTGTGATAATTGCAATTATTGTGGTGCTGAATATACTTAACATAGGTAGGACAATTCAAGGAAATTAGAGGAATGGTATAAGGTGGAATGGGGAGAAGTCTTGGAAGTCAAGCTGTCAACCCCACTAGGTAGGCCAGACTACAAAGTCAAATCCACAGGGTGGATAAATCTACTTTGACTGAGATGGGCTATACCTCCTCCCCTTCAGTGAATTAGGGAAGTCTTTATATGAGCCACTTCCAAATGTTTTCTCATTGTTCTGGATGTAAAACAGTCTTTCAGCCCCTTTTGTCTCAGTAACAATTCCGAAAGATTATCTTCCTTAATCTCTACACATAGGGAAGTGCTGTGACAAAATCGAAGGTGGTAGAGATGAATGAGTGTTTGATTCACTTATCACAAACTACACAGATGTTTCTTCTATTTGTTGTGGTATTTGGATAAATCAGATATGAACCCCAACAAATGGCTAACATGGTTGAGGATCTATGACTATATAAGGTATGTGCCAGGTGATAGGCAATGTCCAAGATGGAACAACCAAAGCAAAGATTCCCAACTGTGGTAACTTTAAGATGTGTGGACTTCACTTTCAGGATTCTCCAGCTAGCATGGCTGGCTGGGAAATTTTGGGAGTTGAAGTTCATACCTCTTAAAATTAAACACCTAAAGATATTATTTTTCTGCTATTTATTAACCCACTCTTTTCTCTACATGCTTTGCCATTAAGTCTTCACCCACTGCATTTTTACTACCTGCAGGCCATTAAGTCTTACTGTTGGCATTCATCTCCTTGAGACCCTGGCTGAACGTGTTCACTTATCTACTGCCAGCTTCATCAATATCAGGTAAGTGATGTAGCTTAGCTGAGGTCTAGGGAAATGAGAAACAGGGAGTGTGGTGTTCTTTGCAGTGGTTCTGGAAAGGGAGGAATCTAATAGGAAAACCACCCGAGAAAGTACTGGTGACCTTAGAATGCGGTTCTCGTAATGAACAGTCTACAAGGACTTCCTTGTAATCTTGAGGTAACTTCCTCCAATCTAGTGCTCCTCAATACATTAGGACTGTAACTTCCAGAATTCGTAGCCAGTGGGCTATCCCAACGTACTTAGAGGGTTCTATATTGCTTTGGAATGAATTATATCTCCTATCCTGGTTAGTTCTCATTGTTGGGTGGCTGACACAAAGTCTTTTCTTTGTTACATCTCAACAGGATTGGATTCCTTGTTTTCTTACGTTGTGAACCCTTGTGCTTATAAACAGAGACCCTTTTCTTAGTAACTGTGTACCTCCACTGTATTTTGAACTAGTGCAATTTGATCTTTAAGGCACAATTTGAGGTCTTTTATGTTCAGTGAAAACTATCAACATCTGAAATTTATTTATTTATTTATGAAAATCTTTGTGGCTGCCCAACTCATTCTCAGTGGCTTGCAAGGATAAGATCCCAATGCAAAAACAACACGAAAAACAATAATCTCCCCCGTTCCCATGGCAACAGCAACCAAACGAGCCATTTGATGGGCTCCATGTCATCCTGGCCCCCATTGGCAGAACCATGAATGAAGAGAAAACAAAGATAACCTTTACGTAAAGGGCATTTCAAAGAATATGATGGTGTGGGAGGGACTATAACAGAGTCATCCTCCAGGAATGGGTGAAGAAAGCACACTTGTTGACTGGACAATGTGGTTCATGAAAGCAGAATCCTAAATTCAAATCTCTTCCCATGCAGTGTGTTGGGCCCAGCTCTCACATTCCGCATCCGTCAAAATCACCAAAATTTGTCTCTGAATGATGTCGCCAATAGGGCAGGTAAGCTGAAAGGAAATTGGTAGTCACAATTATACCGTGTCCTGGACTTTTCAGGACACTAAAATACCTTATTTAATAGATGAAGGATACCTTTTATGCTAAAGTGGATGTTAGGATGCTTTTTTTTATAACTTGGAGCCATACTATTATTATTTCGATTACTTTTATTACGAGCATCGGTGTCCCTGTAAATACTATTATTTTAGAATTTTCTCTTCTTCCGGAAAGGTATATTCTGCCTAGCAGAAGGTTTGCTCGGTTGTTTTGCTTTATTTTGTTTGTTACGGTGATTGTGGGTTTTTTCACCCCCAGTAAAAATCATTATGGTTTTAAAAGATGACTCTGCAGGCAAAAAACTTCCCTCTATCATAGCATTATTATCCTTTCTATTCATGTAGTAACCCCACCAGGCCAAACAGAAACAGACCAATACCAAAGTCACTCTCCCCCCGGTTTCTGTTCACATAGTTTCTCTCAGTTTCTATTCTTCACTTATTTGCTGCTTTGCATGTACCCAAGTTCAATCCTCTAGTATGGCTTATTCATTTCTATCTTTCCTCTAGCCCGGGTGAAGTCGCAGCTGGAATCGGAAGTGGGAGTAAAGATCCTACAGATAGGTGTGGGTCAGGTAAGATTTGCCTGTGATTGGCCTCATGGCCTTCTCTTTTTTTAGCTTGGATAGAGTTTTTATCAAGAGAGAGTTCTGAGAATCCTGACTCATAAGCCAAGCCCTCGAGTGGCCTGTGTGGAAAGTCTGCTTTTGAGTTAAGGAAGACTTAGGAGCAGGAGAAGAGATGGGCTTTGGAAATGTATTCATCTCCTAGCGTAAAGGAAGAAGAAAGGCATTGGCTGCAAAATATGGGAAGAATAGAATGACAATTCAGCAAAGGTTCCGGGTTTTAGTAACGGGGTGGGACAGAGTCTGGGGAGATGTCAGAAGGCAGCAGTGGACAGTAGCAATTTTGATAGGGCTCCATAATGCCAGGATGATGGAACGGTGGCTAATATCAAAGCATGTAGCTTAATCCAGCGATGGCTGTGAGTCTTCAGATGTGGTGGAGCCACAACGGCCCACCCCTTTTTGCCATTGGCCATGCGGTGGCAAAGAACTGCTGGGAGCTAGATCCCAGCAGCGCTTGAAGGGGCACCACCTGTAATGATGGGCTATATTCTTCACCACCGCCATTGGTGGAAGTGCTTCCTTATTTATCCTACGCTCACCTATTTCCGTCTTTCCATAGCGCAACGAGGCTGCAACCTACCCCCATCCTGCCCATTTTGGCAACACCTTCCGCTCTGTGCTGCTCACCTTTGTGTTACTGGCCTGTGTGGCCGGCATCGTCATTGCTGCCGCTGTGGTCTTTTGCCTGCGCCAGCATGCCAAGCAGAGGGAGAAAGAGCGGCTGGCAGGGCTGGGGCCAGAGGGAGCGACCGATAGCACCTATGAATATCAGGTACCAGTGGGATTGATGGCGGAGCAGGGGGGACTTTGACATCATGGAGCCTGCCAAGATCACTCTACATTTAGCCTCATTGCTCACCGGAAATCATAGCTGGGATGCCCAGCACCCTCTGTTTAGTTACTGAAGTCATTTTTGGAGTTCAAAATTGACTGAGATTTCAGAAGAGCTCTAAACAAGCCCTAACAGGGCTTAGCATATTATGCAGTGGTAGCCACTAAGGCTTTAACTGGTGTGATGAAGAGTGTTGGGCAAACGCATTCCTAAAACTGAAAGGCTCCAGCCTCTCATTCCGTGCCAGAATACAAATGCCAGCTTCCTGGACAGATGGCTGCTAAGCATGACTCGTAACTCCTTGGGGAGGATTGGACTGAGGTGAACTCAGTTATGTCTTTATATTCCTACTGTTTTTGCATCTCTGAGTGGAAGAATCAAGGATGTTTGGATAATTGGAATGCTTTTGGCTTCGTCAAACTCTCTGCTTTTTCTACTTTTTGTCTGGCCTCAGTGACCAGTGTGCATGGTTGTTGTAGCTGGGTCATCTTTCCCACAGGAGCTCTGCCGACAGCACATGGCTGCCAAGTCCCTGTTTGGCCGTGCAGAAACCCCTCCGCCCCCCGCTCCTGCCGAAAACTCTCGTGTCAGCAGTGTCTCCTCACAGTTCAGCGATGCACCCCAGGCCAGTCCCAGCTCTCACAGCAGCACGCCATCTTGGTGTGAAGAGCCTGTGCAATCCAACATGGATATCTCCACTGGCCACATGATTCTGGTGAGGAGCACCTGCACCCTTACGCATTTGTGTTGATGGGATAGCTTGGCCCAGGTTTGCAAGCTCGCCAGATAGAGCTTTACAGCCGACATAGATGCTTGGTGTCATTTTTGAAGGGGAAGACCTAGCTAAACAGCCCTACTTAGTCAACTGTGGCTGACCTCAAAAGGTAAGCAAGATTGGATCTGGGGATAGCTTTGATTGGAGATAATGAGGAAATTCTAGATGGAGAAGACAAACGCCAGTGCAAGTATTGCATGGTTGTAAACATAAAAGTTTGACTTTTAGGAAACTTTAGTTTTGCCGTTTTCTAGTGAAATTAAAACCTGGTAAGTCAACTCATAGGGGGAATAACTGCTCTACATTTTATTACTTATTGCGTGCTGACTTGACTGAGGAATTCTGGGAATTATAGTTCCCATCTCTTAAAGACAGAGAGGTTGAGAAACATTGTCCTAGATTTTTACATCAACGTGATGTATACATCCTCAGATGTATTGAGATTGTCAACTCTTGAGAATTCAATCCCCAAACATCTTGAAGGCAACAAGTCAGGGAATGCTTTCAACTGCAGTAATCTCTTCAGGGAGGGGGAGGGAGATGGAGGATTAGATTTTTAAGTCCAGGACATGACAACTGTTTCGTTACTCCCACAGGCATATATGGAGGACCATCTACGTAATCGTGATAGGTTGGCTAAAGAGTGGCAAGCACTGTGTGCATACCAAGCAGAACCAAACACTTGTGATGATGCCCAGCGTGAAGCCAATGTCAAGAAGAACCGCAACCCAGATTATGTGCCCTGTGAGTCCCTACAAGCTCGAGGGGATGTGATTGTCCCATTTTATCCCTGCTCCTTGCTGGCTTAGCAGGCTTGGAGTGTAGCCAGTGAATGGGCCTACAGTGGGGAGTGCAGCAAGGTGCAGGTATATGAGGCTAGTACAAAATGGGCAATACATAAAGTGAAGTAGGATCACACACACCCCAAAAAATAGAACCAATATTCTCTGACTTTAGGTGGGTTTTTTTTGCCCTTAAATATGTTTAATCAATTTTATAGGTAATTCTCTTTTCATAAGCTTCCAGTCAATAAATAGAGGAAAGTCACAGTCAGATGACTGATTTTTTTAGCAATCACAACCCTGAAATTCCACATTTTGGCGAGAATTTGCAGTCACATGCAATTTTGTGGCTACGGATTCCTTAACCCTGGTCTAGAGATGCATCTCTGTGACCAACAACTCATTGTCTTTTGGCGTTGGGAGGATGGCACTGTAGCTTCACAAGAAGTAGCTTCCTGCTACTCCAGGCAGACTAGACCATCGGTTTCTTGTTTTTTCTGTTGTGTTCCTAGATGATCACGCACGCATCAAGTTGAAAATGGAAAGCAACCCATCGCGGAGTGACTTCATTAATGCCAGCCCCATTGTGAGTGACAGAAACCCAGATTCCTCTCCTTGCTATTACACTCCGTATCCCACCAAATCCTGCCTTGCTGGCCCATTTTTAAGAGGATGCCTCTGCCACCTCTCTTGCCAAGTCTAGTAGCAGCCATTGCTCAACCAGAAAGGATACTCCCAAAGCCCCCTTAGCCCTGCCACTTTGGATTAAGCGTGCCACACTCATCATTTTTTTGAAGGTGTAATGCCATCTGTTTCTCTTAAAGAGTTCTTCAGCCATCAGCTTTACCTCCTGTTCCCAGGACGTATTTCTCAGCAGTGCCTCACAATTGTCTCTCACCTGCCTTTTAGAAGCAGATAGGCTTTCTCACGTCTTGGTGTGAAGTCTTGCGGTTCCCAATTGGACATCTGATCCATTAAACTAGTCTCTCATTTTTCAATCTGTCTGCAAATTTTCTCACCCTAGAAATATATTCTGTGTCTCTTTCTTCCTATCTTCCATCAAGGATATGATATTTAAATAGTATCTCTCCAAGAGCAGCGTTCTGTTAAGGGCAATAGGTGGGTGCTATAGGACAGAATCTATTTCTTTTGTTCAGATGTTTTTCTTTCTTTCTCCTTCTCTTCAACTGGCCATTATTGTTTATTATTCAGACTAATTCATCCAAGTTTGTCTTGATCACTAGCTTGCTGCTTCTGGATAATTTAACCATAGACAATACCATTTCATAGTAATTACATTGCACCTCTAATAACATACGGTCATGTTTGGTTGCTCTGTGGACCCTATGCAGTATCTTTATCAAGAATGTACATGATAAGCAAAGTCAAATAATTTTACTCAACCAAATCTGTTGTACCTCAACTTCCATTACTCTCAAGAGATTATTGGGTGTGTGCCCAAACATCTGGATGGTGATAGCAGATCTTTAATGTAGATTCATTTACAGCTCGTCCTCTTGAGCCCACTTTATCAGGTCTAATTCTCCTCTGTCCCCTCCCTTCCAGAATTCTCGGCTAGCACAGGAGTACTAGGAATTGTAGTCCACCCTTATTCAAATAGTACCAGGATGAGGCACACTGTTCTACTTCATACTCCGTTTCTTTGCAGATTGACCATGACCCACGGATGCCAGCATACATTGCAACACAAGGTCCATTGTCCCACACCATTGCTGATTTTTGGCAGGTAAGAGAGCCAGGGAGATGTTTATTCTAAAGGGATCACATTCCTGTGCTGCCTGATAAAACATTTGGACTGGTATTTCTTTGGCACAAGGGTTCTACTATCCCTGTCATTATATTCAAACCATTAGAGAGGCAGAGAGGTGATAAAGAGAATAACGGAAATAACAGAATAATGGAAGGGACCTTGGAGGTCTTCTAGTATAACCCCCTTCTCAAGTTGGATACCCTATACTATGGTATTTCAGACAGATGGCTATCCAGTTCCTTCTTAAAAGTTTCCAATGTTGAGCACCCATAGCTTCTGAAGTCAAGCCGTTCCACTGGTTAATTGTTCTCACTGTCACATGGAGTCTATCTTCCCATTTCTGAAACAAAGACAGGCTTGTCCTCCATATCAACAGCATGAAATATTATGGCTAGATGCTCTACAGAAGCAAACTCCATGGGCATGAATGTATGAATAAGCAGCTTTATTTATGTTGTGAATGGGTAAGACGTAAGGCAGCAGAAATACAGGTTGTCACACTGTTGATGCTAAGAAGCTGCTGGCTTCCTCTCTTCCCATTGAGAATTTATTAGATTTATTAGGCCCAAAACATTTTCCAAGTTGACTTTGCAGCCCAAGGAAATCTAAACGTCTGTGCTTGCTTTCTTTTACTTGGAAGCAGGGACATTCCATGGACTAGTCTCTTCACTTTCTTCCCATGTGCCTTTTTCATATGTGGAATGGCATTTGCACTTCTTTCAATATGGAGAAGTGTTATGATTGCTCGATCTCCTGCCTATTCCGTCTATGTAGATGGTTTGGGAGAATGGTTGCACGGTCATTGTCATGCTCACCCCTCTCGTGGAGGACGGCGTCAAGCAGTGTGACCGATACTGGCCCGATGAGGGATCTTCACTTTACCACATCTATGAGGTAAGCTGTGTCTTTGTAATGCTCGGCAAAAATTGGCAAGGTTTCCCCCTTTCTCATTGTGGGAATGTCACTGAGAAGTGGGGGGATCATGTCTGAGGTAGCAATGGTGTCCTTTCTGATGCATCTCTCAGCAATATGAGTATTCTGCAAGTGGGCTAAACATAGCTGGGCGTGGAAGCTGAATCGCTGTGGAAGATTAATGAAATCCTCTCGCTCTTGTCAATACTTCGCTTTCAGGCAGTCCACCAAAAACACATGGAAGTATTGCTAATCCCCCCTCTCTTCCTCCCTGGGCCCCCACAGCCATCTATACAAACTCTGAATGTTTCCTGGGCAATACAGCTGTTTTCTTTTACTCACTGTTGGGGGCCAGAAGTGGGATATGTATCAAATTGTGAAGGTGCTAGAGATGGGAAGACCTGGGGAAAAAACCCAGGAAAATTGGGGAGAAAACAGTGTTGTTGTTTTTTCGTTTTTTTCCCCAAAGCTGTTTTTTTCCCCAGAAAAATTGAGGGGAAAAATGAGTGTGAAATATGTTTTTTTCCAATGATAAATAATATATCTCTGATATGGTATTCAAACTATATAATGTTTGAACACCATGCCATACATACATTATTTATCATTGGAAAATAATATATTCCACGCTCCTTGTTTTCAATTCTTCCAGAAACTTGGAGGGGGGGAATGGGGGGGGGAGCCTTGTTTCTTTCCTCCAATTTTTCAGGTTTTTTTTCCCAAGCCTTCCCACCCTCCATGATGACATGGAGAGAGAGAGAGAGAACAGGAAGATGTTTCTATTATATGACATATTACATGGTTACGGAATGCCAGTGACCAGAATAACCCTATTCTGTAGAAGAGGAGGGTTGATTCAAAATGTCACACCGAATTTCTTATTCCTTGTTGAAAAACAGCCTCCTCAAAAGCAGCAGCCTCCGAATCCTGATGGCGATGTAATAGTTAAGCCATAGTGAATCTTGGTTGTGGGTAGGAATATTATGGCTTCATGCAAATGAGGCCGTAATTTGCTCTTTTCTTTTTCTTATGGAATAAAAAGCACGAAAGGGCATCTTAACTGACCCAATAGGTGATCAGGAGAAGAACAGGAAAACAAGCTGAGGAACTAATGGATTGTGTATAGATGGCAAAACATATTATATGAAGGAGACTGCAAGTATCCCATGCTTCTTCTCTCCCTTTCCCCAAACACTGATAACCTCCATTCAGGTGAACCTGGTCTCAGAACACATCTGGTGCGAGGATTTCCTGGTGCGCAGTTTCTACCTGAAGAATGTGCAGTCCCAGGAAACACGGACTCTGACGCAATTTCACTTCCTGAGCTGGCCGGCAGAGGGCATTCCTACCACCACTCGGCCTCTCCTTGACTTCCGCAGGTAGGGAATGTTGTCTTCCTATCGGGAGCTGGGCGGGGCATGATTTGTGGGTGCAAGATGGGGGTTTGCTCACGTTTCAGACGATACCCCAGGCCCCATCGCTTAGTTTCTTCTGCAAAACATAGTCAGGGAAAGGGTCCTGGGCAATATTAGGAGCCTTGGTGTAAAAAGACGGAAGAGCGGGCCACAGAGACGATGATCCCTGTGTTGGCTCACGATAGTCAGCAACGAGGCCTGTGTTTTCTCACTCATTGAAAACAAGTTGCCAGGAAGAGAAACTGAGTCCTTCCTTTAGACGCAGCCGTGCTTTGGTGAGCTTTGGAGAAAGCATGGCGATATGAATTTGAGGCTCTCACTAATATAAGGGGAAGGTTTGTTCACGTCCCCTCCATAGTATTACCATAGTTTGATGCTGATTTTGCTTCGTACCCCCTCTATTGCTTGCTTCCCAAGGGCTCCCTCAAAGGCCCTTTTAGTAATCTTTCCAGAGCTCCCTTCCATCTCTGAGGTCTCATTCAATCACAGATTGCCATGGAAGCTCGGGGTGTGATTTCTTTTTAACCATCAGCAGCTGAAATAATAGCCTGATCTTCGCTGTTAAAAAAAAAAAAAGTCTTATGAGTAGCTGGGCACCAGTTCTGCTGGAAGACCCCCTAATAGCTAGAACATTTAGGCCCCCTGGGACAATGCATTGCAGTTAATTCAGTTCTGCTTAGAAGTGGCAATTGCTGTAGAGCGGAGTGAAATCCTGCCTGGAGCCCTGCAGGGCGGATAGATGTATGGACCCCATGCTGGGAGGAGGGAGGTAGAGAATAAAGCTGGTGCTATGTTTCTTTTTTTTCTCATAGATGAAGAACTTTTGACTGCTCAATTGTATAGTGTTTACGCTAAGGCTATTAGGCATAGCAAAATACCATACTAAACAAAGGCACTGCATAACAGATTCAAAGACACAACTCATGGTGGTCTATGTGATGTCGATGCTATGCCACCACAATGATAAAAGAGAAAAGGAAATCTTCAGAAAATCTTCTTGTGGGGAGGCCTAATTTGAATTTTATTTATAAGATTCTGGCAACAGGAAACGGTGAGGTCCGAGGGGGTATATTACATACCAGTCAGGCTGCCTACAAGATCACAAGAGCAGCAATATTTGTCCCATTTGCTCGAGAAGCCTCTGATTTTGCTACCTTTGAGAAGCATGTAAGAAAGACAAAGGAGGCTGAGAAAACATGACCAGGAATTGGAGAACTGGTTTATTCCTTTTTTTTTTGCCTAGAACAAAATGATAGCATGATTGATCTCTCGTTAGATTTTTGTTTTCAAAACTATTCTAATCTCTTTTATTCCCTATCTTGTCCTTTCCAGGTACTCTCATAAGCTTCTTCTCTTCTTGGATTCACCTGTTCCCCCCTCCCCTCTCCGCCAGCAATTGCAGGGGGAGGTTGGGATTGGGTGAGACTTAGTGTTATTTTATCAGGCAGCTATTAAAAGAAAAACTCTGGAACATGTCACAACCGTGCACTGCAACACGTTAGAAATGTGTTTTTCTGTGTGTTTGTGACCTTCAAGGGAAATCAATGGGTAGGCAAAGACCTCATGGCATGGGTGTACAATGGCTCCTTCTGAGCATTTGAGGAGCCCAAGGCACATACTTGGCAAGTCAAAACCAGAGGATCTTCATTTAACTGCTGCTTATCCCTCTTGGTGCCTCTTCCTCTTAAGACTTGGTTTGTGGAACATGCGCTATGGAGCAATGTTAGGTCTTTCTGCCTGCATTGTCCTCTCTTCCCTTCACCACCTCCTCTCCTCCTCCTCTTTCTCTCTTTCCTCCCTTCCTCACAGCTGCCAGTGTCATTTTTGTGATTTGCAGCTAGTAATCCTGGCCCAGTTGCATAGTCACAAAAGTGATCATTGGCTGCTGTGCCAGCGGCATGGAACAGGAGAGGGCTTGGGTTGCTGTTGTGTCCATTTCCTGCTCTCTTGTCCATTAGGGTCAAAAGGGGGAGATCCTAGTACTCTCCCTTATACAGATTTTCACTGGTTAACAGTTGGGGATGAATGACGGTTCTAAGCCACAGAGTCACAGGTGCCCTGAAAGCCTTGGATGGGTTTGTGTGGGCAAAAAATTCCGAAGTCTCCACCAACCCAGCGCTCAATCCCTATAAAAGCAAGTGACATGGAGTTGATCCATTGCTCTTAAAGCCTACTGACAGCGTGGGTAGTTCAAAAACATGCATATATTTCTAGCTATTTGTTGCTTATTTGGATGGTAGTTCTACAAATCACTCCAAAGACCATCTTTGAATATCCAACATGGCATGCCACACCAGAATTTCAGGAGGTCCTACATCACAAGATATCACAATACTTAAACAATGTACAGTAGAACCAAGCCTCCCTTTCTCATTTTAAATCCCACTGTCCTAGAATAACCAGCAGCCAAACAACATAAATATCACTGTCATTTTTTTTTCAAGTTTCATTTCATAGATACCTTCTTGTTGCCCTTATGACTTTATGGGTGAGCCGGCAATACCCAGGCAATGCATGCGTGGAAGTTTCTTATGAGTTGGTAAATATTTCTTCAGCCTGCTAGCAAAGAACATGATGGGAATATAGGGCATGTGGTATCGGCAGACTTACCCTGGGGTGAGCTGAATGTTCTGTCAGAGAATGTTCTGACTTCACAATGGGCCATTCTGGTCTTGGAACAAGCAATTTTGAGTGTTCTGGAAGTGATTCAACTGTAAAAGGTTTTACATACGCCTGATTACACCCACTGAGCTCTTAGATATTCTGACAGCCTGCAGAGTAGTCCACAAATAAATCATTAGCACGGTCATAGGCACTCTGATATTGAAATGGAACACTGTTCACGTAAATTGTGTCCCTAATAAAGAAAAAAAACATTTAGGCAATTTCATGCCAACAACTTTACTGGTCCTCTGTGTCAGGGCACTCCTGGCTTATAACCAGTGTTGGCCACAAGCAGGTTCCTTGGTTGCAAGGATGGTGCACAGAATGAAAGTGTCTGTACTACAAGCACAGACTGCAGTGAAGTATATAAACCTTTATACTCAAAACAGCAAAGCACAGTCCAAACTCAAAGTCAACAGTCCAGGTACTAAAGACACAGTCAAGCAGTCCCTCTACTAACCAGGTTAGTAAGTTGTTTATGTAGTATCTTCGCCAACAAAGTTGGCCAGCAATAAACAGCAATTCGGGAACCAATCCAGAGACGTCGATTACACAGCAGGAGTCACCAAGCAAGAGAGAGAGTGAATTAGGGGCTGCTGCTTATATGCTCTAGGTCCCGGGCTTATTGTGATAGGTGTGGCTCAGTTTGATTCAGCTGGCCAACTATTCTGTAAATCAACCTGTAGGATTCTTAAAGGGATCACAACCCATATAACCCTAACAGACTATAATAGCAATTAGATGATTATTTCCTGGAAAAGTTTAAAAAGCAGCAAATGACGTATAAAGGAAAATTAACTGAAGACCACAATACTCTGAAAATAAAAAAATATCTTCAGAATGATTAAATTTCTTAACCTTTATGGATTTGCTGATGTGAAGGAGAAGTAACGTGGTAGAAACTAGGTGAGAACTCTGGTGGATTATAAAATGGCACATGGTAGAGCAAATGGAAAAAAGTGAAAAAACAAGCTCATTAAAAACAAGAATTAAAATTTGGGATTTAAAGATTTAGATTTCGTATGATGACAAGGAATGAGCAGTGAATTATAAATTGGCGTGAAGTGGAAAAAAAGAAAAAGAAAAGAAAAGTATTTAAAGACTTGGACTTCAGGATTTGGCCGTTAAAAATTTGAAGCTCTAAAATTTAGAGAATTTTAGGGAATTATAAACTGATGTGTTCGAAGTAACAAAGAAGTATTTAAAGACTTGGACTTTGAGATTAGTTTATTTAAATTTGGAACATTAAATCTGGATTTAAGATTTGGAGGGAAAAATATAAAGGAAAGATGGACAAAATGGAATTAATACAGGAAGTGGTAAAACAGCAAAAACAATGTTTAAGTTCAAGTTTGACACCCCAAATGTTTGATTTTTTTGATAAAGATAGAAGTAATGCTTAAAACACAGGAGGAGTACTTTTATAAGCAAAGAGAACTGAAAAATAAGAAGAAAATTTCAGAAATGAAAAAGACACCAGAGTTAACGAGAATAAGAAAAAAACTAAGTAAGAAGAATAAAAAACAGAGGGTCAAGAAAAGAGACAATGAGGTTAAGAAGTAAGAAGATGAAGAAAAGGATTTCTTCTGCTAATAAAATGAAAAAAAGAATGTATTATGATAATTTGGGCCTTAAAGGATCTAAACAGAATATCAGAGTGGAGATTAGAGAGAGAAGGATCCGGATGAAAGAAGGAGTGATCAAACAGAAAGGAGTGGGGGAAGGAAGTGGAAAAATAGGCAGTATAGGAAAGGAGGTTAAAAGGAAAGGTAATTTGAATAAGGGGAGGTTTACCAAAACAAAGAAGAATCTATACGTAAAGGTGTTTGAGGAAAATTTATTTGTTAGGAGAGAGCTAGGTTAAGGGAAAAGATACTTGACAGATAATGTAAAAAAGAAATGATGGGCGATAATGAAAAGGAAAGTCAAAAGGTTATGATAGAGGAAAATTGTGGTTGTTAATAATTATTGATGGAATTTGTGATGATTTATTTTAAAGAGGGAAAATATATTAGTTATTTAAAATTAAAAATTAGATTAAGAATTGTAAAAAATGGTAAATTTAAAAATAGTGGTGCAAAATGCCTTGGAAAATATAAACTTGAGGTTTTGGTTATCATTATGATTTGGTGCTGATTTAAAATGTACATGTTAAATGAAGATAATATATTACCTTCATGAACACCTGGAAGAGAAAAGATAGGATAAAGATGGCTATGACTGACGAGTCCGCTTGAGCTGTGGGTTTGGAGGGGCGCAACTGCGGCGAAATTCAGGACAATGGAACGGCTATGCCCAGCCCCGATCCTCGGCCCCAACAAGAAGCATTTCTTCTCCACCTGGGGGACGGCTTCCTACTTGGTTGGAGTGCCGTGTCAGCAGACTTTTCGGAAGTTGTAGTCTCAGAGGGGAGCAGCAATACTGGTGGTGGCGCCATTTTTTTCGGGCGGCGGCGATCAGCTCTGCAATTCTCCTGGGCTTTTTCTATATGTGTGCTTGTTTGTAGAGGTGGCAGTGGCGGCGACAAGACTGGGGGTGTTTTTACTAGTTGAAATGGGGTGGCCTGGACTGGCTGAACAGGCCAGTTGGTGGCCCCCCTTCCCCCCCATAGACGAAGGTGAAAGTGGGTGTGGCTGGCAGCTGGCAGCTGGTGGCTGGCGGCGGCATTGTTTTGGTGTGGAGCCATGGCTGCGACTGGTGTTATCGATGCTGGCTGGTGCTACCAAGGTTTGTTCGTCAGTTAAGAAGAATGGGAGCTACCAAGGTTTGCTCTGCAATCAGAAGACTCTTGATGCCAGACAGTGGGGGCGGGGTTCGGTGACCCCCCGTGGCTCATTCTGTAGGTGATCTGGGAGTGCCTACCAAACCCCTTGTATGCTGCAACAACAGCAGAGACGATGCCAGGATGGGTGACTGCAACCGCAGCCTTAGACAATCTTGGGGTGGTGGTAGCGCCCCGAAGCCATCATTACCATTGACTATCATTGATACAGAGGTCTTGTTCCAAGGTCTACGACTCTTGGATGGAGCTATGATGGCCTCATTGACCGACTGGACCCCTTTGCCTATTAAGACCTTAGTGTCCTGCCCGCTCCCCCCTCTCCTTTTGCTGAGACTGAGTGGACTGAGATTTTTTATCATCTCTCGTCCCAATTTGCCGGTTTTGTCTACCCACAACCAAACTGTATATGGCTTTTATGAATTGTATATATTTAACAGCTTTTATGTACATAGCGGCTCATTTTATATTTATATTTTAAATTTGAAAATTGAGTAGATGCTCACTTATACCGTGGCGCAGCCGTGGGTTCTAAGAGATGTCCCCCTCTCTTAATGTCGGCCCGTCAAGCTGCTCAGGACCTCCTGCAATGACGGGTATGGCTCCCTGGAGAGAAGTTCCTGACTAAGGGGAAATTGAGGTTTTTTTTTAAAAAAATAATTAGTCAAAATTTTAAGGGATCAGGGGGCTATTAAGGGAAGGGGAGGGTGTGGGGGGGTTACAGCAGAAGGCAAGGAAGGGTCCTTGGGCAGGCTGGGTCAGGGTATGAGGTTTCCGAAGGTCAATCGGGGGAGGAGACCACAGGAGGGTGGGGACCGTAAGATTGCGGTAGTGGGGGAA
>JANHFO010000001.1:407597-417988 GCA_032468095.1 Pareas carinatus
TCCCCTGCTGCGCTCCGGCCTCGGTCTGCTGCTGTCAAGCGCGAGGGAGGCCGGTTCCTGCCTGAGCCCGCCCGGCGATTGACGCGGCCCGCCACCAATAGAACGCGCCGCCTCATTGTCACGTCAGAGCGTCGCCCTCTGAACCGGTGAGGCAACCCGATCCTCGCGCAAGAAGGCTGGGGCTCGCCCGACGGAGCGTGCGCGGGCACCCTGGCTGCATCGCCGCGCCTAAGCGTTTGCAGTCGGAAGCCGCGGTGGCTTTGGGGCCGCGCGCTTTGTCAAGCTGGGACTAGCCGCCGCTCTTCCCCTAACACGGTCGCGGATCCTCGGTTTTAGCTTTTCTTCTGGATTGGCTGCCCAGAGCCCGAAATCTGTCGACTGGACTTTATTAATGCAAAGTAGGGATAGGGGAAAGGGTTCAGGGCATGTTTATAGCACTCAAGCAGTCCTGCACAATCTAGGGTGCAGAATCGTGAGATTGACATTTTCAAGATAGTCTGATATTAAGCTTTCCCCTTAAGATTGTATCACATGACTATAATTAGGGTTGTGTGAAAACTTGAAGATCTACTTAGCATAGTACAGTAATACATCGGCTTCACAAACGCTTCTGTTCACAAATAGCAGCGTTTGCAAAGTTTTGCTTCCCTTGGAGAACTCCGCATCAGCTGACAACACCACCTAGGGTCATCTTCCCTGCTCTGACGTGTGGTTGTGGCTTCCCCTAGGCGAGATCACGAGCCCTTATTTACATTGAACCTTATGGGGAGATTTGATTCGGTTTCCAACCAATTCGGTTCGCAACCAGAACCGTGGAACGAATTAAGTCCGTGAACCGAGGTATCCCTATATACGAATACAGTTGTAGGTTGGATGGCAGGAATTAGCAACAGTAACTCACCTTTTTGGGTCACTGTTGCTGCTGTAGTTTTTAGTTTTAAATTTTTATCCTTTTTTTTCATATACAACTCAAGGGGACAATAAGTGTGCCAGGGTGCCTACCATCCCTGTCGTACTGTTCCCATTTGTTCATACTCATTTGTTGGTTTCTAAGATAGCACCTTCACCAGAACATCAGACTGGTTCTTATTGGTGATAGTATTGTCAGATTCCCAAAGACCAAGTGCTTGAGAGTTGCAAATCTTACCAATGGGGAGCTTGTGCTGCAGAAAGATTAAAATCAACAGTAGGAGTGACGTGATGCCCCAGAAAACTGAGCAGATGAAGGGAAAAAAACCTGCCTGGATTCATAGAACCTTAAGATAATTTGGTTGTTGACAATTTAATGTGGTGTGTCAATCCAGCTGTGGCTTCACATGTCAATTGTGTCAATTGTGCTTTATTCAATCAGCAGTCTGACCTGCATGTTGAGACAGTTGGAAAGTCTCGTATAAATTATAGATCACTCACAGTACACAATAGCCTTGTTGGTTACTGCAGCTAATTATAAATTATCAAGTCTGCTGGACTACTGCCTTTATAATTGTTTTCATTCCAGCGTATAATGGAATACAGAAATTAAGTATCAGCTCATTCATCAGATTTATCTTTCACTGACCTAATGTATTGTATATCAATAGGGACAACCTTTCTTTAAGTTAATAATTTGAATGGAAAAGTAGTTGCACATGTATGGAATCAAGCCTTGTATCACTGACAATCTTTCCTACTTTTACTAGTACCTAGTAAAAGAATGTGAAGTTCAGTAGCGTATAAATTTACACGCCTCTTTTTATTTTTAGAACAATCTCTGAAGCAGTGATAGGAGCAAATCTATGGTTTTCAAGATAAATGTTCTCAGCCCTTAATTATGGTCCTTTTCTAAATAAACTATGACATCCCTTACAAGTGGATAAAAGTTTCCCGAAGGTGAGTTCAACCTCTGGGTTTTTGATAATATGGAAAGGGTTTGCTATTGCCTTCTTTCAAACAGACTGATAAAAGTCTAGGTTTCCCCTTTGTAATGCGTAGCACAATATAAACCAGACTTGGTAGTTTAGACAATGTTTACACAGATATTTTTTCTTTGTTTGTTTTTAGTTCACACCCACAGTTTTACCTTATATACAAGAATTTGAAATTACTCATCCTACATATTTATAGGATGACCAGAATTAAAAAGAGTCTGCATTTTCAATGATTGTGTGGAAGAGCTTTAACAGGCATAGTTACAGTATCATACCTTAATTCCTTTTCTAACCAACTATTTAAAAATGCAGAATCCTGGCAAATTGTACACTTTCTGTCTGTGATTGTCCCAAAAATTGTCCGATACTTACTTGTGAAAGAATTTGATGGTGAGAGGCCAGACTCTAGAACTGTGATGGTGAACCAATGGCATGTGTGCCACAGCGAGCACGCAGAGCCCTCTCTGTTGGCACGCAAGTCAAGTCGCCCTAGCATCGTCTCAGAGCTGAGCATGCTCAGAAAGAGAGTAGGGACGCCAGGCAATGATGCCACAGGGTCCTGCGCATGCTCAGAGAGTAGCGCCATCAGGCAATGACATCACGAGTCACAACTTATTAGCTGCAACTGGTTCGGGCACTTAGTGCCTAAAAGGTTAGCCATTACTACTGTAGAAGTTCTGCTAGATTCCTTAGTTTCATTGAGTTTTTATTCAGCCTGTTTCCAGTCATAGGCACACCTTCTGCACCATCATTTAATTACAGAATTGACATGAAAAAAGTTGGTAATCCTGCAAAAGGAAGATCAGACAGGAAACCAATTGCCTGCTTTGACTGCCATATTCTCTGTGGATCAAAAATAATCTTTTTATTTAAAATATTGGTGGAAAATGTACTTTGGGGTAAATGCAATACAGTGGTAAATGCTAACACTTCAGGAACGATGTCTCTCCTTTTATAAATTGAGGTGTGAGTGTGTTAAAATGCAAGATTAGACAGGTTTTGGTTTTCATCCAGTAGAAAGGTTTTGTTTCTTTTCTTTTTCGTTAAAATGTTCAGGAAACCAGACGCTTCCATGATTTAACTCTAAAACATTTTCTCTGAGAATTATTTAGATGTGTACATTGTGAAATGCTAAATTCTTTGTTTTGGACAAATTATGCAGATTGAATTTATACTTAGACATTCCTATAGCTTCCTGTTAGAAGGACCTTAGCAGAGGAGCATCTAGATAAGATAATCTTTATTGTCATTTTACTTTGGGCATAATGGCACATATCTAAAATGAAATTTAGTTCCCCCTCTCAAAGTGAAACACATACATGACATGCACCTAAAACGTACTATAAACAACATGTATCGACCTACACCCCTGCATATACATAACAATAAAATATTAAATACTGTCCATCTTGATTCTAGAGAACATCTCCAGGGAATAATGCAATTATGGAGACCAATAGCCAGATGATTACCTTTAATGGGCAGAGGTTGTTTCCCTCCTGCATTCTTGAATTCAGAGAATGGTGCACATGATAGATTCCCTCTCTCTGCGGGAAGGAACAATTTCAGGAAAGACATACTGCTCATTGTTAGGGGCAGTGTGCTTTCTCACTGCTGGGGTCTTTGGTACCTCAACAATGTTTTCTACTTTTGGCACCTCAGGTGGCTTGTGCTTCCTGTCTTTCTCAATGTTGTCTCCTGCACCTGGACTCTTGGCTCTGATGGCCAATGGAGCAGAAGCCACTTCCTCACTGGGTCCCAGAGTTCTTGCGTGTGGTCGCCGAGAGCTACTCCGTCTCTTCTTGGAGCCCTGAGAAAGCGCTAAGTACTGCCCCACGTTCTCCATCTCAGACAGACTATAGGCCATGGCCCGATGCAATTGCTTGTCTTCATTGCTAGGGTAGGCATAAGAGAAATCCGCACTCTGCGATCGTGGTAGAGGCCAGATGTCTGCTGCAGAGCTCAAGACCTCAGGTTGCTCTTGCCGAATAGGTTCTATTGTGGCTGTCAAGTTGCTGTTGGGATCTGAAAGAGAAAAGCAAAGAGAAAAAGCAAAGAACAACTTTAATGTATTGAGCTCTATGCAAGTTGCTTAGTCATTGCCCTAAAGTAGCTGAAGCCTGTAGGCCCAGACTTGCTGTCTGCAGGGATGGATCGCACGGGAAAATTCTCAGTTGCCTATTGGCTGCCTCCTAGAGACCACTCTGTATATAACCTCATTGCGCAGAGAATTGCTGGGCTTTCACACGTGTTCCTGTTTGCTGTAAGGTATCTCTGTGCTTCGCTCCAATAAACTTGTGTTCTCTTCTACAACCGGTGTCTTCCATGCCTAAGGACTAAGAACGTAACAACATTCCTTTGTATTCCCTTCAATTTTACCCTGTGTGATTCAGGAAGCCATTTTCCCCAATACTGACTCCACATTACAGTATTAAATAGAGAAAAAAAGATTTCCTGTGCCATATGGGATTGCTGAAATAGCATTTGCATTAAAATGTGAGAGATTGAGATTCCTTTTCCTAGCCTGTCCATCTACTCTAGTTTGACTGAGCGGCAACATTGAAAACAAATATACTATTCAGAGCTGGGTAGGAGCAGAATTAGGGAAGGGGCTATCTCTTTCCACAAGAAGCCAGGTGTGAAAAATCCTAAATCCTGTCTTTTGTGGGAAGGATACACCTAACTAACCATTACAAGATGTCCTGATTCTAGTGCAAGAAAGAAGTACAAAGGAAAGCTGGCTCGCAACAGTCTAATGCAGAAATGTGTAACCTATGACTTTTATGTCTATTTGTTTGACTTCAAAAGTTCCTACTCTTCCAGTATCAACTGCTGTGGGGGAAATATCAGAAATGAACCAGGTATCTGTGTATATCTAGATTCAGGCAGGGATATGAAAGTGTGACAAATATGTTTGATTCAAAGGGAGAAAGGCAGGAGAGCATGAAAGAGCATATAGGTCAAGGAGATTAGAATGTGGTCCACTTCTAATCTAGTCCTTGCATAGGTGCCACTGAATACCGAGGTGAAGTCCCATCTCCAAATTTCCTTGACTAGAGTGAGTTATGTAACTTCTATTCCTCTGTTTGTGCCACAACCCTTTCATCTTCCCTCCTAGTACATATATGTTCAATGGTTTTCCCCAAATCAGAATCAGAATCAAAATTTATTTCGCCATGTGTGTCAGGACACTCAAGAAATTTGTCATCAGTGATCATGCTCAATAACTACATACATACGCAACAAGAATACAATCAAGATACATTCATAGACAGCTTGAATATATAAGCATAATCATGATCATTTGTATATATATGCATAATCATGATCATTCGTACATATAGGCATATATAGGCATAATCAATTGTGTATATAAGCATAAGATGCATTCATAGTCTTAAAGTACGTAACATTCATCATGGCTTACCTTGTGTTTCTTCCACTTTGAGGAAACCATTCTCATCAATTTCTACTTTCTCCTGTCCATGCTCAAGAATCCTGCAAAAGAACCCAATTTCCTCTTTCGTATGAATGGAAATGTCAACCCAGGAATATTTTGGCCAATTACCACAAGTCCCCCTGGTCTGTCCCTGAAGGGGGACAACATTTCATATGTAGCTTTCTTCATCTAAGAACTATCAGCCAGCACATTCTTCAGACGTTTCCTACAGCTTAATAATTTGACTTGACCGTAATGGTTATGTGAACAGTCCATATGGTTTTACTGTATTTACAATCACACATAAATACATTGTAATTCATGTCTATAGCTTATATTTATTTTAAGAAATTCCTATAATTGATTGATGAGCCTTAAACAAATAATTTGACCATGGGAAAAGAATATAATAGGGAAGCTGTATTCATCTGTTATTGAAAAACATGAACATGAACAAGGATAAATCTAAACATCTGACAACCACCTTTTGCCCATTAGCAGATAAACAGTCCACATCCAGAAACCTTCAAATAAACTAAAAAAAGATAAGATGCAGTAGGAGAATATTCATTTACAAAAAAAGCTTCCTCGAGAACTTAAAAAATTGTTTTAATCGTTTTTTAAAAGGCATGAGAATAAGCAAGGCAAAAATAGTGATCTTTTGGAAGAAAGCAGCTTTTAGTTAAATAGAATTAATTTCTTATGAGTAGGAGGTACTTTTGTGCTTCTAATCTCTGTCATTATTTCTACTACTACCTTTTTTGAAGAGTTTTTTAGCTTTAGTGGAAATGATTGTGGGAACAGGCTATCCCAACAATTATAGGGTCAAACCTCATCACCTCACCTCTTGGTGGTTATTCGTTTACCATTGACATATTTTGTAGAAGTGGAGATCGAGCGAAATCCTATTCCCAGTTCAGCACCAGGCCCAAACGTAGTGTAGAAATCTGAAAAGGGACAAAGAGGAGGAGGAGGGGAAGAATCAACATTTATTGCTGAGGAGAGAGGCAGAAACAGACAGCGAGATAGAAGACATAGAATCACAGAATTGTCACGATGGCACCACAAAGATCATCTAGTCCAGCCCTCTGCAGTTTGTAGGAAAACAAATCAAACCATCCTGTCCAGCTTCTTCTTAAAAATCTTCAGAACTGAAGACCCCATGGCCTCCATAGATAAACTGCTCCATTCCTACTATCAAAAATATTCTTAAATGAAATAAACCTAAATAAAATGAAGATAGCTGCAATTTTTATCTGTTATTTCTGGTCCTAGTTTTTTTGGCCCTAGAAAATTGTTCTTGTTCATCTTTTCTTTATGTACCTGAACGTGATCATAACAACTCCCTTTAGTCTTGTCTACAGGCTGAACATCCTAAGTTTCTTCAACATCATCATTAGATAAACCTTCAGTTCCCTGGATCAACCTTACTGCCCTGCTCTGAACTTTCTCTTATCTGCCTAAATCCTCCTGAAGATGTGGTGCCTAGAATCCCACACAGTTCTCCATGTGTGTCTTAACAGAGTAGAGAGTAATGCGGGGTAATGACTTCATCTGTCTTTGATATGATCTATCTTCTGATGTACTTCAGAATTATGTTAGTCCACCCAGCAGGTGCTTCACATTTTTGATTCATGTTCAGCTTATTGTCAGTAACCATGTCCAAGTTCATAGATGTAGTGTTTCATAGCCATATATTCCCCATCTTGTAGGTGTACCCTACATTTCCCCTCCTAAATGTAACACTTTACAGTTCTTCCTATTAAACAACTTCTTACTCCAATCAGTTCAATCTTCCAGCCTGTCCAGTTTGGATTGCAATCTTGTTTTGTCATCTGGAATGTTGCCCGGACCTCTCACTTTTTCACTCTGCATAATCTGATAAGTTCATCAATCCCTTCATCTAGGTCATTAATAAAAAAGTTGAATAACCCCCTAAGAGATGATAATGTGGTTTCTCTGCCTTGACTCAGCATATTATATGAACCCTCCAATGTTGGGTTCTGAAAATTGTGCAATTACCATTCAAAACAACCGGGCCACAAAAACGGTTCTGTTGTTTGAGAAAGCAAGGGAAGGGGAAATGCACAGTCTTACCTGTCTGGCCTGGAACATTATAGGAGCAATAGGAGAAAGTAGCACTTCCTGGCATGGTCCAGGTAGATATTCCTCCAGGTGTGTCAGTATAGGATGAAAAGTCTTCTGGAAGGGAAAAAATAAATTAGTAAATTGAAGCAGTCATGAGGACATGCTAGATGTGGTTGTTTCAAGCAGTAGATTTATATTATGGCTGTGGTTGCTGTATGCTATCCAACTCTTAAGGATTCTGGGTGATATAGAAATAATAAAAATCTGCAATTATATTGAATAAGCTTGAACAGAGAATGAAAATCGGTTATAAAATGAAGGTTTGGGGTTCAGATCTAGGCATAAAAGGCCTATAGCTAAGGAGATCAAATACTGTACTCAAAGAAAAATAAATTAAGTTGTGGTTAGCAAAGCTGAAAGGGGAAAAATTTAGGCTTCAGCTGTTAGGTATCAGTTTTTTCCTGGTACCCACATGCCTCTACAGAACTTTTATTTAGCGGGAGAAGACTCGTGATAGATAATGTCAAAATTAAACAACTTTTAAATTCAGAAGTACTTTTGTAAGAAAAGTACTCCTTTATTTGCAAGAACTGATCAAGGATATTTCCAAAAGGTTTCTATTTTTTCCAGCTCTTGACTATCTGGAATCGCTTGGATGACATGTCGCTATCTAAAGCTTAAGATTTTTTTTAAAAAAATTCAGACAAAAAAAAAGGCAAACAAAATGGTTACATTTTTTCCCATCGATATCAGACAGCTGAGCATACATTTCAAACATCTTTCATCAGTACTTATCCAATCTAATCACATTATTTCACAACTACACCTAAAATCATATCTAACTATCTTTACAGCTTCATTTCCATTTAAATAGTACCATGTTCAATAACATCCACAGAAACAGAGAAAAAAAAATTCAATTTATATAGATGGTAATTAAGCTCCTATCATGATTTAGCAGTAAAGCTCCAGAGTTACAAACAATATTCATTTAGAATACTTCTATCTATTCATATATTCAGGTTTTTCCCTATATCTTGCATCTTAAATTCTCGTATTTATCTTAACACTTAGCTCCGTTTTAAACCTGCTGAACTTTTTAATGCTTTCAAATTTTATACAGAATTCTAGAAGAGAGAGAATGGAAAAAAGAACAAAGGGAAAAGGATAAAGAGAAAAAAACAAAAAGAGAAAAAAATCACTACATAATCACATTATCATCAATTCCTAGTAGGATAGGGAAATTTATCACTCCATCAATTAACTTTTGAATCCATTTAAACATCTTGAACCTTCTAGCTGGTTAACATTTTTATAATCATTTTATGTAAATCACTAAACAATGGCAAAATTTATCTATTATCTATTATTCCTTAAGAAAAAAACAAGATCCTGTATTTTTACATTCATATCAAATCTATTTTCCATAAAAAATCAATTTTCAATATCTTCAACCAATTAAATAATAATCTATTTCATAACATCCTCCCAAATTTATCCCTCTTAGCAATTTTAGCATATTCTTTTTAAATTATATCAATTTTTTCAATTTGCCACAAATAGTCCAAAATTTAACTTGTTTCCTAAATTGCCAGTAAGAATCCCAAGCTTAATCCTCATTTATGATATTTTTCTCTGTTCAAAGTTTCCCCGTAATTGCCATATGCTTTCTAGAAAATAAGTTGACCCCTTATTCTTTGTGGTAGCTCCTCAAATACTGGAATACTGTTATCACATTTCCCCTAGTTCTTCTTTTCTCTAGACTAGACAAACCCAATTCCTGAAACTGTCCTTTATACTGTGTATTTTTGTCTCCAGGTCTTTAATCATCTTAGTTGCTCTTCTTTGCACTTCTTTCAAAGTCTCAACATTTTTTTTGCAATGTGGTAACCAAAACTGGATGCTGTATTTCAGGTATGGGCTAACTAGGGATTTATAAAGCAGTACTAGTAATTCACATGATTTTGATTCTATGCCTCTGTTTATACAACCAAGGATTGTGTTAGCTTTTTTAGCTGCTGCCGCATACTACTGGCTCTCGTTTAAGTGATCTCACACTAGGACTCCAAGGCCCCTCTCAAGGTTACTATTTTTGAACCAGGTTTCACATAATCTGTCCTTGTACCTTTGGTTTTTCATGTACATACTGCACATGCATATTTACATATTTATTGCAGATATTAGAACAAACTTACCAGAAAACAGCACACTCATTGAAACTCATTTCTCAAACTTTGCAGCTTTAAGATATGTGAACTCCTACTCCATAGAATTCTGGAACTTGAAGTCCACACAATTTAAGTTGTCAAGTTTGAGAAATGCTGCTTTAAGCAAACACTTAGAAAAGGATATATTGCAGGTACAATTTATCAGTTTGAAGGTCTGATAGCAATGAATTTAGCTACTATTCTGAAGATTATCTGATGACCTGTCAACCAGTGTAAGAATTGCTTATGGAAGATGTTATTAATCTGGCTCCCCTTGTCATTTAGCATGGACAGGGGCAAAATGGAGAGAGCAAGAGAAATTATTTTTTGTATTCAGGAACATTTCTGAATCTTCCTTTAAAAAGTGAAGATGTGGACATATTGTAAAAGGCAAGAGTGTTATTTCTATTGTAGACTGGGCAGATAATGTTTGATAAGAGCAAATTAAAAGAGTTATACAAATAACAAAACATGAGAATGAGCTGGACAATTTTCCTATATTAAATTTACAAAAGAGGCTTGTTAAAGTACTGAAGAATTTTGTGAGAAAGTCAACTGTTTTCAGAGCTGACCCAATCTCCTCAAAGTCAAGTGAAATAATTTGAGGCTGGTCATTTGTGCCTCTGGATTTATTAGTTCTGTGATTCATTTATTTATTTATTTATTTATTTATTTTATTTATTTAGATTTGTATACCGCCCTTCTCCCAAAGGACTCAGGGCGGTGAACAGAAAACATAAAAATTTAACA
>JANHFO010000001.1:471954-483710 GCA_032468095.1 Pareas carinatus
AAATGCAAGTAGAAAAATAGGGACCACTTGGTGGGAAGGCTAACCGTGGCTCCATGCACCTTTGGCATTTAGTCCTGCCGGCCACATGATCACGGGGAAGTCTCCGGACAGAGCTGGCTCTTTGGCTTAGAAACGGAGATGAGCACCGCCCCTAGAGTTGGACACGACTAGCATGCATGTGCAGGGGGAACTTTTATCTTTTATAATAATATAGATTATTTTTATTATGTATTTATTTATTGGTTGATCGATTATTACATTTAACAATATATTTTGTAAAAGTTCCTAGCTCTACTTAATACAATGTTCTATGAAGCCCTTTAGAAAGAATTGCTAGTCTCGATTTCAATTACAGGGAGCACTTGTCCACTAGTCTCTACAAGGAAGTGGATTGAACACTTTGAGGAAAGTGAAATTCCTCATGACTGCTTTCACTGTGAGAAAGTACAAATCCACACAGCTGAGTACACCTAAAATTCTCTGTACAACCCTGCCACTGGGTTGCTTTTTTCTCCTATGGACTAGTTTCCTCTTTGCTGTCTACCTGTCAAAGCCCAAAAGCAGTTGGGTACCTTATTGTGGAGGGAAAAACTGTCCTGGCTGCATGTTGGGCCCAGTTCTGAGATCTTGCAGGTGTCAGCTCACACCTGCGCACACACAGTCGCTGACTGATCAGAAGGGAAAGGAAAGGAACTCAGCAATAGCCAATCACCCAATTTCTTTTCTTTTGCAAAACAACAGCAGCAACAAGAGCCAATGGGAAGCCTGACCTGATTATGATGTCACCTCTTTGTATTTGTCACATGGGACATTATAAACTAACCATAGATCTCAAGGCAGGGGAAAGTGAGAAGAAAAATGCAATGGTGCCCATATTGCTGCTCTGTCATTCAACTTCAACTCCAAGAGTAGGTCCCACTGAACTCAGTAGGGCTTCCTCCAGTTCTGGAAAAAAATCTAATTATCTTACGCTACTTCACACTGACTTCGGACTGAGCTGTGAGGTTGACTGTCTTTTTAAACCTGCTGGACTACCTTTGCTTGGAGAACAACATAAGGGAGCATGACTTATTTTTTCTTTATTAGAAATTTATAAGGCTGTCCAACTGTGCAATGACTCCAACTGGCACCCAGCAAAAACAATCATAAAATATAACTAAAAATTCCAAATCCTAGAGAATGACAACCACGAAAAGACACTGTCAAACACAGAGGATTCACTGTGTGAATCCACAGTCTGAGGAGACAGCCAGATTTTCAAAGCTCTCTTCAGCATAGCCAAATTTATTGTTGGTGGGGGTTGGTTGGTTGGTTGGTTGGAATGATGTTCCAGAGGGCATTCCTCAGCAAAATGTTGCAATAGTTGATCACAGCCCTTAGGCAGGTGTTCTTGATGTTGGTTCTTCCCTAGCAGGGAATTGGTTAGCTAAAAAAATAGCTGCTGGATGACAATATGCCAAAGCTAGGAGAGAGGAGAAATACTAATGTTTTGCCTTTCTTATCACCACATTTGATTACTCCACTTAGCTTGGCAGTCTATCCCAACATGAGGACCCCTTCTAAAGTAGCATTTGCCTAGAGGCCTCTCTAAAATTTATTCCCATGAACAAAAGAGGGTGGAAGATCTGTCCATCTGAACTACAATGAAGGGAATACCTGTGTGTTAACAGCAAACCTATCTAATCAGGAAAATCCCAAATCAAAGTTTCATTTTTTTCCCATCTCAAGCACAAAATCCAGACGCGGTTTCCAAGTACCATGTTCTTTTTTTTCAGGGAGAATAAAGCGCCCTCTTAATAGAGTTGAACGTCAGTGACATTTACTATGAAGAATAGAGTTTCTTTGTCTAAAAGCAAACACTCCTATTTGCTATAAATAGAAGGAAAATTAAGAACCTTAGGAACAATCCCATCTTTGAAACCTAAAGTCTCCCGCACAAAATAGTCTCCCCACTTCCTTTAAAATAAATGTTTCTTAAAATAAGTCTCTTATTTAAATGTTCATTGACATTAGTCTCTCTAACTCTTGATTCCATCAGCCGTTAAGTGCTACAGTTTCATGCACAGTAAAACTAACAAAATGTTCTGTATATTAAGAGGAAAATCATTGAGTGGGTAGGTGAGGAAGTTATGAACAAAAATATTAGAAACCAAAAACAAAAGACACCACTACTCTAATGTAATCCATGCAGCTAATATAAAGATTTGAAAATGATAGGATTAGGAATCTGGGATTTCAATAAATTATTGAAGCATTTATTTTCAGTGAGATTTTAACTTGGGGGAGGGGGTTGCTGTCAGCTGATTTCTTCTAGAGCTAAGTTACATGGATTTTCTTGATCTTTGATTTAAATGTGGAAAACCGTCAACACATGTCCCCTCTACTGTCAAATGAACATTTAATAATGCATCCTTTTCCTTTTAATCTGCATCAATCCTAGGCAGACAATCAGTTACAGCTCAGAAATAACAGATTGGAAATACAATTCAGAAAAACTGTATCCAAGCACACCCTCCCACTGTCCATCATGGTGGCCTTTTATGAAGATAATAAAGTCATATAATGGCCTTAAGCCTTGATTACAAAAAAGGAATGTTTTATGTAGCTCATGTGCAAATTCAGAAAATTACAGCATCTTGTGCAATGGCTGAAAGGACAGAGGATCTCCTATTAATATGCCAAGCAAGAATAGGATGCAATCTGCAAACCGCATTTCTTTGAAAATAAATCCTGAGTATTTTGACTTCCGCATAAAAAATAATTTGGTAACATTAAGTACTCTTATGTCCAATTAAACTTGGTGAGAAAGTTAAGATGTTTTTGATTTTCTCCAATTAAGATGTGTGGGACTTAAAAGCTGTCATGTTATGGAAACATATCTTGAAGGAAATTTTTTGAATTTAGTAGATTCTTCTCTTGCATAAATATGCATGTGCTCAGGCTACACAACACTTAACTTTGGATCACTTAATTTTGGATCATCAACTCGTAAACTCTTGTGGTTCTCCCCAATAGTCTTTGTTGCTTCTATTGCTCCTTTTTTATCCCAATCTTAGAAACCATTTTGGGAGTAAGCAGATTACCAAAGGATATCAGTGGTTGTCATTCTACAGTAGTAAATTCTGCAAAGGATTCTGGGAACTGTGGTCCAAATAAAGGTTAAGGAATGCTAGCTTATAGTACCAGTAGTTTATCATGATATTCTGCTTCAGTATCCATTTCTGAAGTAAATGGCCTTTAAACAGAAATGAGCCACAAGACACACAAAGAGAGACACACACGAGCGCGCACAAACACTGCCGATGTGTTCAGTTTGGAAATGCTTCTTAAACAAATCTGCTTACAGAATCTGAAATACAACATCGTCTACATATACAGATACATACAGATAAACAGATCATGCAACTTTTTTTTTTACTACTCTAAGTAACTGGGTCAAAACCTCCAGGGATGCTGGTTTACACTACTTCCATGAGCCTAGTCTTTCATGAAATTACAGCAAATGTGGAAGGAAGGCTTCTACTTCCATCCTTTATTAAGCATCTACCCAGATGAACAGCCTCCTGAGTTTAGGAGTTATTTGAAGAGTTGGAAGGGGAAGTCAAGGGAGAGAAGTTGCCCCTGTCTGGAAACCTATTTACAGAGCCCGGGAGCCTGTTTGAAATATCTGGAAGATGAGGTGTCATTCCCCCTCGTGTCCAACAGCCTCTTCTTGAGAGAAGTGGTGGGATTCCTTGGCCCATGACTGGGCTCCTCTCCCTTCTGGGCTTACTGAGATTGCCTAAAAGCAGGTTGCTCCCATGCAGAAGATGATTCCTGCCACCATGCCATGGCCTCATCCCCCTGAGGGATGAGCTGTTTATGTTTGGAAGTTGGCTGGTCCATTTGGCTCCTTCTGGTGACTGGTTTTTTGGAAGATGGTTCCCTCTGCATAAAAGCTTCCTTGTTCCATCCAAAAGTTTCCTCACGCCACTCAGAAGCCCATCTGGATTATCCCATGATTGTTTCCTTATTCCATTTGGCGGCTGGGTCTGCAGGTTGTTGCCTTGCTCATCAGAAGATGAATCTGTTGGAGAATTTAGAGGAGTGTCTCTAGCTGAGTTGTGTTCTCCTTCGCTGTGGCCCAGAGGGGTCTTGCTTTCAACTTCTGGGCAACGCCCATCCGATGATCCCATCACTCTTTGGGAAATATCATTACTTCTAAAAGAAGGGTCTGGATTGTCTTCTGAACCAGGTTTCCCTAGAGGGGATGTGCAATTCTTCTGCAGTTTGTTCCAATTAGCGGGGATCTCATATTCAGGGGTTGAAGCATCTTTGGTATCTGACTCATTCTGCTGTGTGGGCCAGTCATATGTAGGAGAGCAATCGCATTCATAGGGTGATTCGTACTCAGGGGAGGCTTTGCTCTCATCTTGCATTTCATATGCTGGAGGAGTCTCATAGTGCCATTCATAGGGAGAATTACCGTCATAGCCATATCGAGACTTGTGCCCCAAGGAAGTTTCATATATATATTTTGATTCGGGTGAAGGAGAGAATTCACATTCATATTGTGGGTCATCCACGGGGGACCATTCATAGCCGTAGTGCGGATCATACAGTTCGTATGCTCTTTGGGGCTCATATATAGGAGAGGCGATATATGTGTAATGTGTCCCATAATTCTTAACGTAGTATTGGGGAGAGGCATTTCTAGAATTCACCCCATAAACAGTGTAGGGGCTGGATCCATACTGAGAGTCATATAAGGAAGAGGAAGGATATTCATAAGGCCCCTCCTCTTCCTCCTCCTCCTTCTCCTCCTTCCCAACTTCGTATCCCCTGCAGGGGCTGCTCCATCTATCATAGGATTCATAACCATCTAGGGACTCATCTTCTTCATCAGCAGACTCAGACTTAGCCTCCGAGCCACGCCCGTAATCCTCCTTGTATTCTGATACAGACTCCAGCTCTGCCTGTATTTCATTGCCTACCGCTTTTATCTTGTTGCTTTCTTCCTCGTCTGCAATCATAAAAACACAAGTCAATTGGTTAAAAAACAAAACCAAGGTGTCTGCACCCCTGGACAGCTAGTAATGCGGCCCCACAAGATCATAAACCTTTGAACATTATTAGGTGATTTTTAGGAATATTTTATATACATTAACTACATTATATGTTTGATGTGTGGCTCAAGACCATTCTTCTTCACTCAGTGTGTCCCAAGCAAGCCAAAAGTTTGGTCACCCATGGTCTGACAGTGAGCAAAGAACACATCCAGTCAAATGAAAGCAGATATGTAGAGAAGGATTTACGCCGTTTGCCTCTGATAGCAGACTATCGTTCTTTCCCGGAACAGAGAAGCACCTTCCAATGTGGTGAAGGAAGCTGGGGGAGTGGAAGGGTTTGGGTTTTTTCCACTTTCTTTCATGAATCAGGTTTCCAGGAAACAAGTGTGTTGAATCTGTTGATTCAACAATGTGTTTTCAGGCTTCATTGTAGTCATGGTTTTTGCGACTCAAACGAATGAGTATATACAGGTAAGATCTTGGGCTAGGACTAAAGAGGCCCAGGTTCTGTTCCCACCTCAGACACAGAGATTTCTGGGATGGTTTGGGGCCAGCATAGGGCAGTGGTTAATATGATGGATGAGTACTTGAGAGACCGAGGTTCTAATTTACCCTCAGCCAAAGAAACCCACTGGGTGATGTGGGCTAGTCTAACTCTTTCAACATAGGATAATGGTTGTGGATGGGTATACCAAATTTTAAAAACTGCTTCCTTTGTTGGAGAAGTAAATGTCCAAGAGCTGTCTGGAAAGCTTTCCATTAATTGTATACCTTAGCTACCTCGTTACAGCTTGCTTTCTAGCTGCATCATCTTGATTTACCTATTATCCTATTTACATTTCTTAATTTTGACACAAAATTAAGTGGCAAAGTGATTTGTCACTCGAGGCTTATATGTACATTGAGAGCATATGCACAGAAAACAAATTCCTTGTGCGAGTCCAATCACACTTGGCCAATAAGGAATTCTTCTTCTTCTTCTTAATGTAATATGAAATGAAATACAAATATGAATATGAAAAAGTAAGAAATAATAAGGGACTCTGAAGGATGCAGATTATCTGACTCTTGGCAGGCCAAGGCCTGTCGCAGAGTATAGATGCCATGACCATTAAATCTTTCAGCAGCTTTTGATACTACCAACCACAGTATCTTTCTGGACTGCCTGCATGGGCAGGGAAATGGAGGCATGTTGTTGTGGTGGTTCCACTTCCACTTCCAGAGGATGGTGGGAGCGGGGAGAGAGGTTGGACCCATAAGCACTTCATTATGAGTGCCTCATGATTTGGTCCTTTTACCCTATCCTGCTGAATGCTGACACAAAATTGCTGGGAGGTAGCATGTGCCAGTTTAGGATGAAGCTGCATTCATGTGGGATGATATATCTCTACCCTGGATCCACTAGGAAATGTGGTGGACGTCATTTTATGACCTTTCTTGCCACAGTGTTAAGTGAACCACTGCAGTTTTTAAGTTAGTAACATAGTTGTTAAGTGAATCTGGCTATCCCCACTGACTTTGCCTGTCAGAAAGTCACAAAAGATGTTTACATGACTCCGGGCACCATGGCAACCGTCATCAACATAAGTTGACTGCCGAGCGTCTGGATTTAGATCACATGACTAGGGGGGATGCTGCAATAGTCATTAGTGTGAAAAGCGGTCATAAGTCACTTTCTTCAGGCATTGTACCTTTAAACAGTGACTAATGAAACTGTTGAACGTCGAGGACTATCTGTACAATCAGTGTCTGAGAAGCTGCAAGGGTTCAACTCTCTTACTTTTTCATATTTGTTCTGTAACTTTCAATAAAATTAAATATATATGAAAATAACAACATTCTCTTCCAGCACATCCAGTGTCATAGCTCCTTACCAGAAACTTCAACAGATTTTAGTTCTCTCTCCTCCTTTCCTTCTACTTGTTCAGAATCTTTCTCAGGGGATCTGGAAAATCCACAGATGTATTAATGAACAGATGACAGACAGACATGATTTTTAAAATTTTGTTTATTTGTTCATTGTTTAGTAAACAATGAATTGTTTATTCATTTTGTTTGCTACCCATTTCATTTCCCAAAGGAGTATTTTGATGATAATTCTTTTCTTACTTCCTATGTGCCTTGTTTCTAAAATCAATCAGATCTTTTACTTGGCACATCTAGAAGAGTTGCAGTTTGTCTGCAATGGTCATTTTTTTTGTCAGAAACTGAAAACAAATGCCAGTTTTCAGCAAAACTATTGTAAATCACAGCCACGTGACCATGTGACATTGCAAACAGTTATAAAGTTGCTGAGTGCCCAAAATATGATCACATGACACATTTGGGGGGGCATGTTGCTTAACCATTGAAACTCTGAATCTGGGTACTTTTTGGGGGGCGGGTCCATCATAACTCTGAACAGTCTTAACAACTGATAGTAGGTCAAGGACTACGTGGGTACTGAAAACTGGGTTTCTGGGAACTATGTCTAGTCAAATGAAGAGAAGAAACAGGGGTGATATGATAGCAGTATTCTAATATTTGAGATGCTGTCACAAAGCGAGGAAGACAACTATTCTCCAAAGCACTTGAGGACAAGACAAGAAGTAATGGATGGAAACTTATCAAAGAAAGATCCAACCTAGAACTAAGGAGAAATCTCCTGACAGTGAGAACATTAATGAATGGAATAGTTTGTCTTCAGAAATTGTAGGTGCTCCAATATTGGATATTTTTTAAGAAGATATTGGATGGTTATTGTCCAGAATTGTATAGGATCTCCTTCTTGGCCAGGGGTCTCACCTAGAAGACCTCCAAGATATCTTGTTTATGGAGATTCTCGATTTCCATAGTCCAAGGTCTCTTCCAACTCTGTTCTGAATTTTTTAAAATCTGTATTTCTGTATTAAGAAAACAACTTCTTGGAGAAATATGGTGAACTGAAGATGACTGCGGCAAAGACCAAGTAATCAGTAAGTAGATCAGTTCCTTACAACCTCTCGGGATAAGAGACCATGTGACAGCGGTTTCCTGTGGGTTTGAATGCTGGAAGATGATGAGATTAGCCATCTTGCTTACAACTATGGCTTTTAAATGACACTAAATTTTGCAAACCTCACTTTTTAATCACCTTCAGAAATTGCCTGTTAATCATTTTAAGCGTATTAGAGATCTTCAGAATGACAAGTTTGAAAAGGCTTCATTGGGTGAATTTATCTTCAACTCTGAATAAAATAATAATAATGGTAAGCTTAAGATAGAATGCGAAATAAAGACCAAAAAGATAAATAAGATTTTGATCAAAGAAAGTTATTATCTGGATTAAGAGTCCAGATGAATTCAGAATATTGATTTTTTTTTTAACTTCTATCAAACTTTTGGAATTAACAATAAAAAAGAAACTTCTTCTCATGGAAAACAGACTTTATCCTGGCTATTATAAGTTCCAACAAACAAAAGTGAGGATTTTAGAAAATTGACACTAGAGGGAACTAAAGGTTTTTTGGGGGAGGGGGAAGAGAGAGTACAAGCCTGTTCTTGATGTCGATTAATATTGGGGCTTCCAAAATGACACAAAATTTTATAACATC
Organism: Pareas carinatus; assembly: GCA_032468095.1. Taxonomy (NCBI): domain Eukaryota; kingdom Metazoa; phylum Chordata; class Lepidosauria; order Squamata; family Pareidae; genus Pareas; species Pareas carinatus. The sequence continues at coordinate 480,575 of JANHFO010000001.1, forward strand.
AAAACGTTAAATGGGATCTTTGAAGAATGGACCCAGAAATTAGTAATTACAATATCAATACTGTGAATAATGATGACTGCTTCTATGAATAGTCTGTTTATAAAAGATTTTAATGAAGAAATGACAGACCTGGAACAAATTTTCTGAGAAGAAAGTACCAATAGTGGAACTTCAAGTGACACGTCAATATTCCAATGACTTGGAAAAGGGTACACAAAAGAAACTGTCTGAAATTTCGAAAATTTCAAAAATTAAAAGGGAAATTCCAATGATAAACCAACAAAATGACCTGGAATGCATTTTCTCATTGGAGCTGCAAAAGAGGCTTGTTAAAGACTTGAAGAACTCTCTATGATGATATAAAGAAGAGAAAACAAATCCTATGACATTTGATTTAATTAAAGATTAAGAGGGTTAGGAGTAAAAGAAATATAAAGCCGTTTATTTGAGCAAAAGTCAATCTAAGACTTTTCTGCCAATTTTATGGACTTTTGGTTGACACCAGGATTGAAATTTGATGTTTTATGAATTTGTTTATAGATTTAAAAAAATAGGATATGAGATGAAGACATATCTGTTTAACCTTGCAGGGGGTGAAGTATTATTAATTTGTATATACTTGTTGTGATGAAGTCACTTTTTTACACATTTCCTTTTTTCTTTATTATAGATAGCAAAGACGTTTTTTACAAGCTAACAAAGGAAAAAAGGGAGGCTCTGGTGGCTATTTCTAGTTTGTTAGCTTTCATCAGCGAGGTCTATGGCAGTGGCCCCCCAACCCTTTTGGGCACCAGGGACCGGTTCCATGGAGAAAGGTTTTTCTGCAGACCGGAGGGGGCGTGGTTGTGCATCCTGCCTGCATCCCACCAATGGGGTTTGGCTTGTTTGCGATGACCGGTTACTGGCTGCCACGGACTGGTGCTAGTCCACAGACCTGGGATTGGGGACCCCTGCTTTACAGGATTCAACCTTGGACTGGATTCCATGTTAGGCTGATGTCTTAGCCATTAAGCCAGAGGTTTAGTTTTTTACTACTGTAATTAAAATTCTTAATAAAAGTATATTAAAATGTACTAAGAAGACCGTTACAAGGTCATATTTGATTCTTTCATATGGCGTCTACTGCAAATTATTCAGTGCTGCCTGATTCATTATTGCAGTTGTATACAGTCTTTCTCAGAGTAAACAAAAAAAGGTAAACCTTTAACCTTATTATGGGATTTATAGTATTTACATTAACTATATTATTTATTTTATGTACATCCCAAGACAGTTCCTCTTCACTCAGTGCAGTTCAGGCGAGTCAAAAGGCTCTATACTAGAGGTTTTCAACCTTTTTCATGCTGCAGATCCCAAAACATGTCGTTGCTACATGGTGGACCCCATTCCCACAAATTCAACTAATTACTAATCGACAATTCATGAATATTGCTTTTTTCAAATTTTTCTAGATCTGTCTGCAGAATCCCCTGGCAACTTGTCACAGACCCCAAGGGGTCCACGAACTCCAGGTTGAAAACCTCTGACCTAGGCCAGGGATCCCCAACCTTTGGCCCACGGCCCACTAGTGGGCTGTGAAGATATTGCAACTGAGCTGTGGAAACTGCTGGCTGCTTGCGCAAAACCATGCCCTCTCCCTCCCCTGCACACACACACTGTTCCACAAAACCAGAAACATTACGCTTTGCTCTAATGCTCTGCTCTAGACCATAATGAATTGTGGACAACCATTAAAAATATGAGTCAATTAGGCCACCTCATTTGAAGTATTACCTCTTTTTTACTTCTATGCAGAATATTTCATGAAAATCATTAAACAAGCAGAAATAAAAATTGGCATTGAAATTGCTGAGAAAAACAGCAAAACATCAGATACCAGTTCGATGGCAAAAATGAAAACAACAGTGAAAGTATAAAAGCTGTTTTCTGAACTATATTAAGAAAATTAGATTATGTCAACAGGTAATATCTTTCCAAAACAACAAAGAAGAAGGTGAAGTAGTAACAGACTTAAAATTTCACAGAGATGATATCCATGGAATTAAAAGATGACTGCTAATTAGGAGGAAGTCTATAATTCTGGACAAAATGTTAAAGTGCAGGGACACTACCAAGATACATATATTCAAAGCCATGCTTTTCTGAGTTTGAACATGAAAGGTGAACTATCAGAAAGGGAAAATATTGGGATAGTAGGAATGTAGTGCTGGAGAAGATAGTTGAGAATACCTTGGATGTCAAAAGAACAAATCAGTCAGTACTAGATAAAGTAAAACAAAATTACTCACTGGGAACATTAATAACAAAATTAAAACCAAAATATTTTCAGCCTAATGCAAATACCGTGCTAATAAATATGAATGCATTTGAACAAGACTGCAGAACAATTGGGAAAAAAGGATGCTGACAAAAGACAAGGTAGATAATTTCACAGATGACACAAGTATGAGTGTTATTTACAAAATATCAGAGATGCAATTTTTGACAGATAATCCTGGAGAAATGATGTCCATTTGGTCACAAAGAGTTGGAAAACTAGAACCTTGGACTTCAGATTTGTGCTGAATGTAGGGAAGATGTTAGGTTGACTGTTAGTAGGGAAATGCAGACATAACATGTCTTTTGCACGTAAGCCTACTGTATACTTCTTCCTTTTTGACATTCAAGGTTTTTCATTTTTTTAAACAATTAGATAGTACATATTTCAGTAAACATGCTGTCTGAATATACAGCTCATTTGTACAATTTTAATTTCCAGTTCCCCCCCTTTTTTACAAATAATTTATTTAGAATCCCAGAATCAAATATATATAACATGCTAAAATAACATTAGGGGAAAAACCCCAAAACAAAGCTAATTCTCATGTTAATTTAGAAATATTTCATATTGTAGTTTAAGTTTGTCATTATTCATATAACTATATTATTTTAAAGATTATATTTCCTATTTGTTCATTAAGTGAAATATCCATTTCATTTAACATTCCAAACCAGACTTTGTATTTCTCATTTTTCTAAAAAACTTAATTATTTTGCACGTTATTTCTCATTTTATTCATAGAGATAAATCTCACTAAAGGTATTTCATTTCAAGTTAAGATTTTAAATCTATATATTTTATCTATCTATCTATCTA
>JANHFO010000001.1:520811-537587 GCA_032468095.1 Pareas carinatus
CGGCACCCTGAGGAGGCCCTCTCTGTGGGAGCGAACCGGTCGGTGGGAGGTATTGGCTGGTAGAACGCGGTCCTGTAAATATCTGGGTCCTAAGTCATGGAGCTCTTTAAAGGTGGTCACCAACACCTTGAAACATACCCGGAAGCCCACTGGCAACCAGTGCAGCTCGCCCAGGAGAGGGGACACATGGGCACTGCCCCGGGCCCCCATAATCCCCCACGCGGCCACATTCTGTACCAGTTGAAGCCTCCGGATACATCCCAGGGGGAGCCCCATATAGAGATCATTACAGTAGTCCAGGTGGGCAGTGACAAGTGCTTGAGTGATTGTGCGCATAGTGTCCCGATCCAGAAAGGGGCGCAACTGGCGAACCAGGAGAATCTGGTAAAAGGCCCCCCTGGTGACGGCTACCACATGGTCAACCAAGGACAGCCATGCATCAGGGAGGACACCCAGATTGCGAACCCTTTCCATGGGGGCCAGTATTTCGCCCCCAATAGTCAGCGATGGAGTAAGCTGACTATGTTGGGACGCCGGGAGCCACAGTCACTCAGTCTTGGAGGAATTGAGTCTGAGCCTGTTGCACCCTATCCAGATCCGCACGGCCTCCAGGCACAGGGACATCACTTCCACAGCATCATTGGGGTGGCCTGGGGTGAAGATGTATAACTGAGTATCATCAACGTACTGATGGTACTTCACCCCAAAGCCACACATAATCTCACCCAGCAGCTTCATATAAATGTTGAACAGGAGAGGTGAGAGGACTGACCCCTGTGCACCCCACAAGTGAGGTGCCACAGTGTCGACCTCTGCCCTCCTGCCAACCCAGACTGCAACTGGTTGGCGAGGTAGGAGAACCACCGAAGAACGGTGCCTCCCACTCCCAACCCCTCCAAGCAGCGCAGCATAATACCATGGTCGATGGTATCAAAAATCGCTGAGAGATCAAATAGGACCAGGATAGATGAACAACCCTTATCCCAGGCCCTCCAGAGATCATTCACCAATGCGACCAATGCCATTTCGGTGCTGGAATGGATACAGATAGACAGTTTCATCCAGGAACTGAGGGAACTGCCGAGCAACTACACTCTCAACAACCTTCACCACAAAGGGAAGGTTGGAGACAGGACGATAGTTACTTAAAAGAGCTAGGTCCAGTGAAGGCTTCTTGAGCAGGGGTCTCACCACCGCTTCCTTCAAGGTGGCAGGTAAGACACCCTCCCCCAAAGAATTCACGATGTTCTGGAGCCAGTCTCGCATCACCTCCCGGGAGGCCAGTACCAACCAGGTGGAGCACGGGTCCAATAAACATGTGGTTGCCTTAAGTCGCCCAAGGATCCTGTCCATGTCCTCAGGAGTGTGAAATTTGAAATTTAATCCCAAGTAGTCTGGAAAGAACAATTGCTAGGAACTGTATTTTTATTCATTTATAAATAGGCTCCTTGCCAACAAGACCAACCATGTTGATCTCCAAGGAAGCGATCTTTATCACTTTGATTCCAGTTTTATACACCTGTACAAATAATTCAACCCCCTTGGTCCAACCCTCCTACTGATGTCACACTCTGGCTACTCTACTCTATTCTGCCCCCTTGGCGGGGTTTATACTCTTGGCAGTATAGGATGTCTTTGTTTTAGTTTTTTCGCCCACATTAGAATTCCTTAACATTAGGAAAAACCAGTTATGAAATTATTGTGCAAACAGAGTCCGATCCATTCAATTAATTCCTAATATGGTTCTTGGAATTCTGAGAACCTAACCATCATGGGTCATTCTGACATCTTGGCTTAACTATATTCCTTTTTCCCTGATAAACATGTTTAAAGAACAACATAACAACCTTATATAAACAGTGATTCAAGCTGTTGTTTTGGGACATAATCACTGTAGCCTGGGGTTACATTGGCTAGCATTCGGTTTGATCAGACATTGCTTTCAGAACAATACAAATTATGCCAAGTTTCAGCTGGTTCAGGTTATACAGAAGATAAACATGGAGTATCTCATGTCAAGTCTAGTAATGGAATCATTCAGGAATAAACTAGTTAACTTCATATCTCACAGGAGCAACAGTCTCAAACTCATCCCAGATAACATCCTCAAGACTCACATCCATCACCCCGCCTGCGGCTACCCAGTCAGAGTCCAGGCCGCTCCGGATCTGATCAATCTTATCTTGAAAGCAGCCTTTAAACTCCTCTGCCTGTTCCTGCAAGGGGTCCTTGCACCCCTCCAAATGAAGAATAGAGCGGACCACACCAAACAGGGCAGCGGAGCGATTATCAGCAGATGCGATGAGAGAAGAGAAGTAATTATACTTAGCCACTCTGATCACATCTTGGATGTTTTCATTGGATTTGCAAACATTTGGGTTTCTTGGAGTGAGTGGCTTCCTTGATTATAGAACAGATTCTTACATATTTTATGGCACCCAAACGTGGTGCAAACAGCTTAATGGCTTAGGGTGAAACATTTTAATCAAACTCTCAAGTCTGTGGCTTAGAGAACCCTTAGCGTTCCTGAGGGCTATCGTCTGCCAATCATTGAATGTTACCAGCCCTGACTCAGCGACTCCACAGTTTTTCTGGCAACTTTCCAATAACTGGAAGGGATCAGTGACAGCCCCACCCAATAGGTAAACAGATGAAGCCCAACCAAAAGTGAGATTGAAGAAGGTTCAAGAGGTCCTAGGGTGTAGGAAGACCTTTGGTTGCATCAGAGGAAAAGTCAAGCTTGGTGAATGATAAGTACAGACTAATGGGTGGCTGTCTGTCTGACTGGAAGAGTGAGACGGGGTTCACCCTGAAGTGAGTGTGGAGACTCGATCTGGGGTTCTGCTTGTCCCACGAAGGTCACAGCCAAAGACAGTCGAAGTGATTGTGTGAGAGTGGTGGACAGACATGAGAAATAACGTTTCCTGGAAAATTTAGCCCTTCATTGCTCTCCATTAAAGTGTATTGTAATCCATTGGGGGGCCTTGAAACCTCATCTGTCCGGAACCTTTAATCCAACTAAAGGAAACATCTCTGAAGGGATGTTTGGCCAACTTATTTTATCGGTGCAGGGTAGAAACTGTGGCCACTTGAGGGATCGATAGAATAGGAAGGGATAGATAATTTAGCACATGTTGGTAGTGCAAGAAAGAACAAAGGAGAATAATTATCTCACATTCTTCTGAAACCTGGCTGCCCGACAAGATATCCTAATTGCCTGTGAACTACGAGTGCCTACTCTTACTGCAGTCCTAATGTGTGCAGTTCGTGAAGCTAAGCAGGCAGCAGAGAAACCAAAAGAGCCTATTTTACCAGATGATCCTGATGACTCAACCTGGCTAGCAGGATTGACTCCGGCATATGTGGCGCCTAAGCCACAATCACATATGCTGCCAGTACTCCTTGTCCCAGAGGATTCACCTACACCTGAGTCCATCTACCTGCCATTGCCAAGCCCAACACCCAGTCCTGTCTTAACTCAGCAACGAGCAGAACAAAAGGCAGAAGAAGCAGGCTTAGGCCTTTTTTCTGACAAGAAGACCAATAGCCAAGCCACAGCCACAGTTTGCCCCCTCTGTCAAGTTCCAGCTCCAGCAGGAGGAACAGTTCTAATATATACACCATTTTCTACTACTGATCTTGAAGAGAAGTGTGGAGTCGCAATGGAACAGGCAGACGCAAAGACAGTGAAATCAGCTCTTTATTGTGAGGTAAGCAGTTCAGTACAAGTCAAAGGGCTGGCAGGCTGGCATCATTCCTTATAGTCTTTAAGAACAATGCCAGCCAATCAGCTTACATTATTTTTCTCGCTGGTGAGGGGGTGAGGTGTAGTCGGTTGGAAGCCAACCAAAGTGGAAACTTCCATTCGACTCGACAACACCCCTCCCTTCCTGATTGGCTGCCACTAAGTAATGAAGTTGTCGAGGTAAGCGAGGCGCTTCTGACTCCGACTGGACCTGCGTGGTTCAGTCGGAGCCTGGGCATCAGCATGGGAAGTAGCCAGGGAGTCCGCTCCTGTAGGGACTGATCCTTCGGCTGCAGGCAGTGGCCCCTGGGAAAAACCATCCGCAACTGCCACCCTGGGAGCTCAAGGGCAATGTTCAAGTTTTCGGGGGCCTTCGGCCTCTTCAGTTAAGTCCCCCGTTTCCTTCGGGTTTTGTTTAACTGTAGGTTGGAGGGGTGACATGTTAGTTTCAGTTTTGGCCATTCCTACTCCCATGCGTTTTTGTAGTTGATCTATGTGCCTGTGCCACAGTCTCCCATCCATGGTTAACACGATGTAGGACTTGGGTCCTGTGGCTTGTTCTTTCACTCCCTCTACCCATTTCTATCCCTCTCCATAGTTCCCGGCATACATTGTTTTCCCCAGATTAAAACTGTGGCCTGCCCCGCTGTATTCCCTTGATGCCTTTGTTTGGTGATAGGTGGACCGCTGTCGCCTCCCGAGTAGGAGTTCCACTGGGTAGTGGCCTGTGGTCGTGTGTGGGGTTAGGTGTTGCCAAACCAGGAATCTAATTATCTTGGTTTGCCAGTCTTCCTGTTGCATGCGGCCTAGAGCCTCTTTTGTTGAGCAGTCAGCTCTCTCAGCTTGTCTGTTAGCGGCAGGGTGAAAAGGTGCCATGAGGGCGTGTTGGATCCCCCAGTCCGCTAGGAACGGCTCGAATTCGGTTTATTTATTTATTTATTTATTTATTTATTTATTTATTTAATTTCTATACCGGCCTTCTCCATGAAACGGACTCAGGGCGGTGTACAGCCACATTAAAACAACAAAAATACAAAACTTTAGAACAATTTATAACTAAATATTAGTGAAGGCTGACAATCTTAAATAAACAAAATTCATAAAACCAATTTAGACCCAATAAAATATACTAAAAACCAGGGGGGAGGCGGCGGCAAGGTCAGGCCAGCCTGAATGGATAAATGGGTTTTCAGAGCATGGCGGAAAGCACAAAGGTCAGTTATTGTATGTATCTCTGGGGAGAGATCGTTCCAGAGGGTGGATGCTGCCACAGAGAAGGCTCTCCCCATGGTGGTCACTAGCCAACACTGTCTAGCTGACGGCACCCTGAGGAGGTCGATGGGAGGTACCAGCCGGCAGAATGCAGTCCTGTAGGTAACTAAGTCCTATGCCATGGAGCGCTCTAAAGGTGACAACCAGAACCTTGAAATGCACCCGGAAGACCACTGGCAGCCAGTGCAGCTCATGCAGGAGAGGAGTCACATGGGAGCGTCCCTTCGCTCCCATAATCCCCCGGGTGGCCGCATTCTGGACAACCTGGAGTCTCCGGGTGCGTACCAAGGGGAACCCCATGTAGAGAGCATTACAGTAGTCCAGGCGGGAAATTACTAAGGCTTGAGTGACTGTCTGCAAGGAGTCCCGATCTAGAAAGGGTTGCAACTGGAGATCAGGCGAACATGATAAAAGGCCTCCCTGGCGACAGCTGCCATATTGTCCTCCAAAGACAGCCATGCATCCAGAAGGATGCCCAAATTGCAGGCCCTTTCTGTGGGGGCCAATGTTTCGTCCCAATAGTCAGTGATGGAGTCAACTGGCTATATCGAGACACCGGTAGCCACAGCCACTCAGTCTTGGAGGGGTTGAGCTTGAGTCCGTTCCTCCCCATTCAGATCAGCACAGCTTCAAGGCACTGGGACATCACTTCGATGGCATTGTTGGAATGTCCTGGGGTGGAGATGCACAACTGAGTGTCATCAGCGTACTGATGGAACTCCACCCCAAAACCACGGGTGATCTCACCCAGCAGCTTCATGTAAATGTTGAACAGGAGGGGCCAGAGGACCCTCCACAAGAGAGGCACTCCACAAGAGAGGCCCCACAGTGTAGACCTCTGCCCTCCTGTCAACACTGTCTGTGACCGGTCAGAGAGATAGGAGGATAACCACCGAAAAACAGTGCCTCCCACTCCCAACCCCCCCAACCGGCGCAGCATGATACCATGGTCGATGATATCAAAAGCTGCTGAGAGGTCTAAAAGCACCAGGATAGAGGAACAACCCCTATCCCAAGCCCTCAAGAGATCATCCACCAACGCGACCAATGCAGTCTCCGTGCAGTACCCAGGCCTGAAGCCGGACTGGAGCGGATCCAGATAGGCAGTTTCATCCAGGTGCCAGGGGAACTGTCGAGCAACCACACTCTCTACAACCTCTACACCAAGGCATGGTTGCGCCTGTGGTGGTTCTGTTGCTCGGCCATCGGCTCTGCAAACTTTCTCGATGTGGCATTTTCCCCCACATCTGCAACATCATGCATCTCGGAATCTGCATTGTGTTCTGTAATGTGGGTCACCACAGCCTGCAGAACTTGCTCTGCCTCGGCCCCTCTGATTGTATTTTTTTATTTTTCAAACAAGCAAAAAACAAGACAAAACATTCAGACAGACAGAAAATACATCTGATCCTTTCCTTCTTCTTCCCTGTGCTTATTTACATCCAGTCTCAGTTGAAAATTATAATGTCACCTTCATTCATCAAACTGTTTATGTCCCTTTCATGTTTACCATGCTAACAAGCACTAAATTTTTCTTTTCCAGTTTTATTCATTACAAAAACCTTTTCCAATTTTCATTTATTATTTTATACAATTTTTAGTTATTTTTAGTTTACGTGGGTAACATCTCTTTTTATTTAGTTTGGAATCTATATTAAAACCAATATTACAATATTATATTATTGTCATTTTATTTCATGCATTCAATAATCCAACCCTTCTCTCTTCTACTCATCATTACATTTCTGTCACATTATAAAGTTTTAGTTTACTCAAATTCTTCTCCAATTTTTCCTTTTGCATGAGTAATGTATCTTAACTAATAGTTCATTTCATAATCCATAATTTAGGTTTATATTTTTGATAAATCAGTCCCCTATCTTTTATCCATCATTTTCTTTCTATCTATTTTCATTTCATATATACCTTCCATATTTTCATATTCATTAATTTCATTTTCTCCTCCTTCCTATCATTTCAAACCCAACATAGACAGTCATTTCAGCACTAGATATTTTATTTCAGTTTCAGGCTTTTCCTTTAAAAATGAATCCCTTCCGTTTGCATTCGCCATTTCCCCCCCCTCTCTTTCTGGTGTTAGCTTTTCTTAAAGATCTCTTAAATCAGGTAGCATAGTCTTTTGGTGTAGGGCTTTAAACTCACCCAGATAGTTGAATGTTGATTCTCAGCTTTTTTGCAGCTTGCTCCCAAGCAGCTTTTATTCTTTGCTTTTGACTCATCTGCGGCTAAATGCTGCGAGCTCGCAGCACAGCTAGGCAGACGTTTTGAGGATTTTTTCCCAGTTTCGGGTGGTCACAACATTCCCCGGGACTGCAGAACATCCTCCCATCATTGCCTCTCTGGGGCAACTTAGATTCAATTCCAGGCATGGAACTGGACCGGTTTACCTGCTATCAGACAGTTCGACTCAGTTCGGCTGGGGAGCTTCCAGAGTTTCCTGCCTTGTTGCTGCGCTGTCCACCAGAAGTCCACCATATTTTTTTCTGATCATTTCAATATTTATTAGATCTGCAAGAAGTTTGGGAGTTATCTCTAAATTCAATGTACAATTTACTATTTAAAAATTATTGGTGCTTTTGAATCAATAACATACAATGCAATACCAGCTTAGGTTTATTTCTTTACACTCTCATCTCACAGATAGATAACTATTATTTGTCACTATCCTGCTAGTTTGAAGAAATGTATGGTTTGCATAATATATATTTGGGAGTGGAAAATAACCTATCTATTTCAGTTCCTCTGTGTTCATTCTTTGCATTAAGAAGGAACTTGGTACATCATGATATTTTCCTCTGATATGACTGTGGCTTTGGATTTAGTTCAGTTAAAAAACTAAACTGCTGACTGTCCTTCTCTCCTCCAAATTCATAGGACGGACCACCCCCTCACTTTGGAGGAAGCTCTAGGGCCTGCCCACTAGATTGTCATTGTGATATCTTCTTGCAGCTTCTTGCTCAAGGCTGAAGTTAACGTTAAACAGATGGGGCTGTGGCTGTACATTCTCATGGCAGTTTTGGGGGGCTTACAATTTCAGGTAAGCAAAAATAATTAGGGAAGGATTTTATTGGGAGAAATGCTGAAATGTCTTTCAACTTTTTAAAGGAAATATAAGGAATTTATCTGTCTGCTTCCACATATTCGCACGGTCTAGGTTTTTCTTTAGATCTTTTTGACACTTCTCCACCATCTTTCATAATATTCTGTTTGTAATTAGTGAGTTGATTGCCGTGCAACTGAATTAAACTATAATTATCTTGGAATTCTTATACATGGAGCATAATCTGTTCTGCTCATTTAAAATTCTCAGCAATCATGTGATTCAGGCCATAACAAAGAACAGTATATAGTTCAAATAATTTTAGGTTATGATCTAAATCATGCAATTTTTCAAAACCTTGTGTGACTGCCTGGCTGATAAGAGAATAATCATAGTACTGGAGATAAAGAAATAAGTGACTCCACAATATGACTAAAAGAAGATCTTACATGGACCAGTAACCTAGAAAGAGTCTAAGTGAATAAATGAGGGGCAGACCTAAATGTAAAGTATAAATTATGATTGGGACATTAGATTTAAAGTTGCAGGATTTGGAGCAGCAGTGAGCATGAGATATGAGAGTACTTTGGAATGCCTTATGTGACATGTACATGAGATTAATCCCAAGAAAGTACTGTAAACAGTACTGTAATGTCCTTCTATTCTGAAACATTGTACAGTGTATTGCTTTATACTATGTATCCATAAGTCTGAAAGTTACAATGCAAAGCAGCCAAAGCAGAAATACATAAAGAAGCTAATCAGTGTTAAATATATTGTTTCAGCCAATGATGTAAGATCTGTAATTGTCTTATTAAGGCCATGGAACAAATGGAGCTTCTAATCTTAAACTTAACCTTAAAAAATAGATAAAACAGCACCGGGGTTATATGGCAAATGACACTATTTAAAGTTTTCCTCTTTTTTTCTGGATAGCAGGGCACTGCAGCAGTTCGTTCTTTCAGCATTGATTATGAAAATAACTGCTTCCTCAAGGATGGAAACAAATTTCGTTATATCTCAGGCAGTATCCATTACTTCCGTGTCCCACCAGCTTATTGGAAAGACCGACTCCTCAAGATGTATATGAGTGGACTCAATGCTGTACAAATGTAAGTGATCAGAAGTGACTCCCAGCTGGGACATACTCTTTGCTGTAACAGGGACTAGAGACGTACTGATAGTAAATACTACAATTTTCTCAGAGGAGGGTTCATACTTTAGACTATAGCTAATACTGGGAGTGGAGAAACTTATGCTTATTGAAAATGGGTCTGACCCAAATAATGAAAGTCTTCTGTTCTATCATAAGTATATACATAACATTGCACTTTTGGCCAAAATGAACAACATGTGCAAATATGTTTAATCAGCACTAACTATATGTATATGTGTGTGTATGTTTAATTACTGACCATCTTTCTGCTACTATTGGGATAATTACCTCTACTCATCATTCCAATTTAAAACTAAGTGAGAAGATTTTTGTTCATGTTCCCTGCTTACTATCACTTATGTCTGAACTTGCTGTCAAGCTAAACTGAAAAATAGGAATTGAAAGCAGTACTTGAACTAAAAAGACATATTGTTTAGGATTTAGTGACAGAAGGTAAAAGGCATGGTTTGGTTCTGTCTACCCATGACTACAATAACTCTTTTTTGTCTCTAAAAAATCCGTTCTGGATTAAAATGTGTATTTTAATTTCTCAGTTATGTCCCGTGGAATTACCATGAACCATCGCCTGGAATTTACAACTTTTCTGGGGACAGAAACTTGGAAGAATTCTTGGACTTAGTGGCTCAGTTAGGGCTATTGGTGATTTTGCGCCCTGGACCCTACATCTGTGCTGAATGGGATATGGTGAGGACTGTGCAACATTCAGATAAGTCATTATTATTTTAAGCATATGAATGTTCCACAGTTAATTTTAAGGAGTTAATAATTTGACAAGTTATCTTTCCCTCACTTTTCTTTTATAGCTTTTCTTCATTTTTAAATCTTGTATTTTTCCCGCTTTATACTTATACGTGGATGCTAGCTCTTCATCCCATCATTCAAGCAACTACTTTACAATAATTAAGATCAAACCTATTTTTACAGTTTTGATTTCTCATCTTTTGGCTGTTCCCCGCTTGTTACTTGCTGGAAGAGAGCATAAAAAGTGTCTTTGACTTTAGTTGCACAACTGGATTACTTTGACATCTTCTTTCCTAGGGTGGCCTTCCATCTTGGCTATTGGCAGAACCAAATATTATTCTACGAACATCTGATCCAGGTAAGAGGGAAATCTGAACCAGAGAAAGAAAACATAATTTCCTGTACCTTCTGCAGAAGTAAAGCATTTGTATGAACTTCATACAAAACTCAACATATTCTTCCAGACTTCTCTGCATACAGCATTGTAATCATCAGCTCTTAGTACTACATGAGAAATTGAACAGAGTAGCCTCATTTTTTTTAGCTGAGCAAGTTGCTTTCTGCTTTCAGATTTTCTGCAAGCTGTCAACAAATGGCTGAATGTCCTGCTTCCCAAGATAAAACCTCGTCTTTACCAAAATGGAGGTAACATCATCAGTATCCAGGTGCGTGAAGCATAAGCCATTTCAGGCATTTCCCTCCCTCAGTATTGAACCATCAGGAGAGGAATAGGGCAATGGATGTCCCTCCCCTCCCCCTCCCCCCAAAAAAGATTATTGAGCACTAGCTTTCCAAATATACATATTTCAGAGCCCTAAAGCAAAGTCATATTCTAGCACTGGCTCATCTTCCAGTTTTATTAAGATGTTCAAATAGACACCCTGTTGTTTTTTCTCTTTATATTTTTGAGTCTTACACTTACACTTACAATTTTCAGATCCAGAGAATATTCCCCCCCAAACATTTTTACTCTGTACTGTACAGTAATTTTAATTACATCATCCATTGATATCATATGGCAACAATTTATTGAAATAATTTTTAACCCTCAAGCAGGCACACTGGCTCACAAAGTGCACCCTTACTGCTTTTTGCTTTTTTGAAGTCTTTTCCATTTTCACACCCCGTAAAATTGGACATTCCTAAGCTACCATACCTACTCGGCCATCGCCTAGAACCAGCCCTAGTTTCTTTTATCCCTAAATATTAGCAATTCTTGCTGGACTTAATGAGACTTAGAAGTTCACAGCCTTTTCAAGTGTCTAGTTATTAACTCCTGTTGCGTGGTCTCCAAGATAAGGTTCATATACTAAATACATTGTAGTTACTTAGGAAAATGCAAGTTGAAACAATTAAGCTGGTGCATGTGTATTTACAATATATAGGTGAATTATTTGTTTAAAAATGTAGAATGACTACTAGTGTAATTGCTATCATGTTGCCTTGTGAGTGGAAAGCATCAGTCTACCAAATGGCATTCCAGGAGCAGCAATGTTTTAAATTTTATTAATATATTGATGAATAAAAGCTTCAATCAAGGCTACTCTAAATATGAAGAGAATGCCTTTCTTTTTTATTGTATCAAATTTAAAAGGTAGACTTAGAAAAAGTTTTTGTGGGCAGCAGTTTCTATTATTGATATTGGCAACATGCTTTAAAAATACCTCGATAAAAAGGAAAAATACGAAAACATTAACAATGTGGTGGTAAAAGGTATATCCTCCTCAGCTGCATGGTCCTTATATGTGTGTATGGGGGGTGGTAGCAAGATTGGAATTGGTGGGATATTCAGCAAAAGAGGCAAATCTTAGGTAGGTTAGAGGGGTATATTTTGCTGTCACAACAGACTGCAGCTGGAGCCTGATATGAAGTAAGATACAGCACTGCTTAAAAGTCTGTGAATCTTTTTGAATTTTCAACATTTCTGCCGAAATATTACTTAAACATGATTTCTTAACCACACAAACCCTAATGTTAGATCAAGAGAAGCCAGTTAAACAAATGAGTCAAAAACCTTACACTTATTCACTGATTTATTGAGGAAAATGATCCAAAGCTACATATCTAAGTGTGGTAAAAACATATGAACCTCTAGGATTATCAGTTCATTTGAAGAAAAATTAGAGTTAAGTGGGATGATAATCAGGTGTGAATGTGGGAAGTCCTGTGTTATTTAAAAACAATTCTCTATATTCATTATTATGTCTGACCTTCACAACAGATATGTGACAGTGTATCATGGCTCGAACAAAGGAGATATGTGAGGATCTCCAACAAATAGTTGTTGATTTGACTCATTTTTATCTCTAGTTTTATGATTTGTATGGAAAATCAGATTTAGGTCCTATTTATGAAAAAATATTTAAAGTTTAAAACAGTTCACAAACGTTTAGGCCCCGTTGTATCCTAAATCAGCCTTTCACAAATTGACACCTTCCAGACACGTTGTACTACAACTTTCAGGTGAAGAAAAAGGAATAAAAAACTACAGAATGCAGGTCTGATGGACTACAGTAAAGTGGCAGTTTCCTAGAAAGGAGGGAGCACATTCCAAGGAGGGGAGTGAAACGAGAGACAACATTGAGTTGGTTCAGAGACAGAGGAAGAGATTGAGGATAACCATTGCCTAGAACAGTGATGGGTAACCTTTTAGGCACCGAATGCCCGGATGAGTCGCAGCTAACGAGTCACAGCTTGTGATGTCATCGCCTGGTGCTGCTACTCTCTTCTGAGCATGCACATGGCCTTGTGACATCATCACCCAGCGCTGCTACTCTCTTTCTGAACGTGCTCAGTTCTGCGATGATGCTGCGGCAACTTTACTCATGTGCTAACAGAGAAAGCTCTGTGTTTCCGCTGCGGCACGCGTGCCATAGGTTTGCCATCACTGGCCTAGAATCTTCCAAGGTTTATCCATTAGAGTTAGGTTAGAGTAGATTTACTCTGGCAAGATTCTGTCTATATGGTATGAGCAAATAAAGAACTGAACTTTGGCTAGAATGTTCTATGTCATTCTTGAGCTGGACCTGACAGCAAAAAATACACTGACACAGCAGTAAAAAAACAAAAACCTCTAAAATGATATTTAATTGTGACAAGCCCTATAAGTTTTAGTACAAACATAGAACTTTATCAGAGACAAATATAGGGATATTTTAAATTTTTATCCTAAAATAGGCAATAATATTAGTGGCAAAAGTAAAACAATAGAACCATAATCATGAAACATAAGTTCAAAACTCATAATAGTTATATTTGTAAGTAAAGCCTCCTTGGAATGGAGTCTGATTCCGGATGACATGATGGAAATAATATAGTTTTTTGGCAACAGTACAGAAATGGTTGCCCTTTTCTTCAGGGATTTTATTTTAGTTATTTTGAGTTCTCAGTCCAGTTAATAGGTCTGGAATTTCCTAGGGGTCTCCACTTACCAACTCTGCTTAATTTTTGTTTTTTTAAATGAGCAAGGTCATTCAGGAGCTGGAGAATATACAAAGTAAAATCTTCAGGTTGTGCACAACACTTGGTAGCTTCATGAATATAAATATATTGAAAGTTCAAAAACTATGTGTTATGTCTGTTTTGCAATAGGCATGTGAATATAGTGGAGAATGCAAGGTTTTTTTTCACTTTCATTAAAACAGATGAGCCCTAAATAACAGTATTTTTGGAAAAGATGGAGATCAGACCTAGTGGCTATAAAAATTGGATTCTGGAATCCATTCACAAGTTTCTGCCCAGTAGAATCTTAAAATCATGTGGTCCAGTGCCCAAATTCTTACATAGCCTAATATTTGCTGCTTTTCACTGTCAAACAACAAAGACATTTATAGAACCCTTCTAACTTATGCAGAGCTTGGAATTTTCAGGGAGAGCAAATTGTTTCCTTTACAACTAGCTCAGCTGCTCCTACTTGGGAAACCAACACATGAGATAAGTGGATCTATATAAGCTGCTACACATACAGCATTTGACAAATGAGGTATATGCAGAGTCTTATTAAATGCTAATCATTTGGCAAGTGAGAAGCTCTAAGTCACCATCCTTTAATTCCCCACTGTTCTCTAGGCAGGTGGAGAATGAATATGGGAGCTATTATGCATGTGACTATGCCTATATGCGTCACCTCCTGGCTGTTTTCCGCTTGTATTTGGGCAAAGAAGTTGTGCTTTTCACAACTGATGGCCTCAAAGAATCTGAGCTACTATGTGGGACCCTGCAAGATTTATACGCCACCGTGGACTTTGGATCAGGTAGTGTAAGGGTAAATAATCTGCACAGAATTCATAGGAAATGGAATGGAATTATCCTTTGACTTCTGTTCTTTTTTTTGTTCTTTTGACAGAAATAAATGAGACACGAGCATTTGAACAGCAACGTCTGGTTGAGCCAAAAGGACCACTGGTGAGAGCAATTGCCATGTAGGAAGGAAACAACCAGTGACTTTATAATGTTTATTTCTTCTGAGTATCTCTTTCTCTTCACCTTATATGCTGATTATTTCCTCTCATTTGATTATTTTGTCCTTTCCTTAGCAACTTGCAACTTCCAGAGAGTTGCTAAGGAAAGGGAATCAGGAGTACTCATGTGTGTTAAATCCTTATTTGCTTCTTTGGTTTGTAAGTTGGTGCTAAAATTATGGAAATTGTAGTTCAGTGTTTTCAAAAGTGTCTGGCAAGCTATGAATTTCAATTGCCTGTCTTGCGTGATGCTAGATCTGTAGGTCACAAGATTCATCTCTCTATATAAAAATTTCTGAGCGCTTAATTATAGAATAACTAGTTAGGCATTTCAGAAGTATCTTACTGTATTTTATTTTGTTTCCTTCATTTTCCTAAGGGAAGCCAGAGTGATGTACAAAGTAACAATAAAATAAATACAAAATATCAATAAAATAAATACAATAAAAATGAAATGAACAATAATTCATTTTAAAAGGTTCCAACAGTTGTTTTTCTACAAATATAGATAAGTATATATTAAATTGCCACTTTAAATAGCGTAATAATCAGAGGTATTCACTTTGGAGTATGTTTCCTAATTAGAGTTTACTTTTGGACACAAAAATGAGATCATGAGCAGAGCAAACACAGCTGATTATAATATACAACTTGGATATTTTTGTTGAACTACTTAGGTTCATGGATCACAAATCATAAAGCATCAAGTAATCTATTTTTATGATCTGGTATTTATTATTTATTTATTTATTTATTATTAGATTTCTATACCGCCCTTCTCTTCAAAGGGACTCAGGGTGGTGTACAGCCTTGTAAAAATACATAAAATACAGGCATCAAAATTAAAAACTCTATTTAAAATATATATTAAAGTGTGGCTGAATTTTAAAAAACCAAATATTAAGACCAATTTAAAAACAGGTAAAAAGTCTAAAATAATGAGGGGGGAGGGGAGACTAGGCCAGCCCGGCCTGGACAAAGAAGTGAGTCTTTAACACGCAGCAGAAAGCACGAAGGTCTGATATTATCTGTATCTCTGGGGTGAGTATAATATCCAGTACTGATTTTAACATTTGGGTTGGAACAAAATTTATATACTGTTTCAGTTGTTGAAACAGCTTTGCTACTATTCCATAAAAATCTTAATTATACTTTTCCACTAGGTGAATTCTGAATATTACACAGGCTGGCTGGATTATTGGGGTGAACCACACTCCATGAAAAATACTACAGTTGTGACTCATGGCCTACAGAAGATCCTAGAATTGGGAGCCAACGTCAACATGTAACCGTGAGACTATATGGGAGAGTGGCAGGGGGACAGAAGCAATAGAATTGATTATAAAAAGAATGAAATATGTTGATGATACAAGTCATGGCTCTTAGCTTCATCTTACTCTGCATGAGCATTTTGGCACATCAGATGTGTGTGTGTGCGCACGCAATCTTGCTATCTTTAATTATTTTAATTACTGATAAACTTTTCATGCGGAATCAAGATGTAATGCGAAACAGGAAAGCATATTTGAGACTACCCTGGGTTAACCATTTATCTTATTTTATGTGACTGGCGGAAGTCACACATCATTCTAAGCAAAAACCAGACAAGCTATATTATGGTTATCCAGTGTACAAATCCAACTGTAGAAGTGTTTTCTGTTCCTGTTCATTTTTCCCTATTACATTACCAGTCATTTTCCAGTGCTTGGATGGGAAGTGAATTCTTACTCTGCTGCCTGATCTCTTTCTAGGTATATGTTCCAAGGTGGCACCAACTTTGGTTACTGGAGTGGTGAGTTTCTGAGTCCTATGGGTTGCTGCCTCAGTCAGTCATTGTGAGGCTTAGCTTCTGGCTGGAAAATAGAAGTACATAGTTGCAGATGGAAGTTAGAAATCCAGAAGCCTGTTTTGTTCTCATAGGTTTCTCTACTCAGGTGCTGATTATAAGGACAAGTATTATCCTATCACTACTAGCTATGACTATGATGCACCTCTCTCAGAAGCTGGAGACCCTACAGAAAAGCTGTATGCCATTCGAACCATCATTGGCAAGGTAATGATTTAGCACTCTTGGCAGTAGATTGAGAGGCAATGCTGCTTTTTATATGGGTTGAAAGGAATTATTTATTCTATTAATAATCTGCCCTTTTGCTCCTGTGTACATGCAGTCGCATCCAGGATAGGATATCAGTCTAAAGTTTTAATTTTAATCCAAGCACATTTGAGTAAATTATTGGCAGCAAGTTTTACAAGCAAGAGATAAGTTCTGCTCATGATTCTTAGAAGCAGAGGAATGGAATGACCACCAGAGCTTGATATT
>JANHFO010000001.1:564957-577408 GCA_032468095.1 Pareas carinatus
CCCACCCCCGGCAGCCCGCAGAGCCAAAAAGGTTGGGGACTGCTGCTGTATTACATCCAATACAGTTTTCACATTATCTCTTGATTGTCTTTTGAGCAAAACCCACATTGATCATCATGTAAAAATCTTTTTTAGTTTATCAGCCAAAATTGTTGTGACTGTTTTATAATCATTGAGTAGATATATGATTCTGGTCAAAGCAATAAAGAGGAGATAAGAACTTGCTCCATTTTTAAAACCCTTCCTCTCCCCCAAATGCCTTGCTAGTCTACTGAAATTACTTGCTACTCCTTACTGACCTTTCTTTGCAGTTGTGCAGTGTTGCTGATTTTTCTAGTCTGGTGACAATCCCATGGAAACTTAGTTCTGCCCATTGATCTATTTTGTTCTTCTGATGTGCTTAGTTGAGTGGCAGGGCCGTTATACTCTGCAGCTGCTTTTCTGGGTTTGCCAATATCTATTTCTAGACACTTTGACTAACTGTGTTAGAAGCTGAGTTTCTTTATTAAGAATTTGCTTTTCTTTCCCC
This sequence comes from Pareas carinatus, assembly GCA_032468095.1. Lineage (NCBI taxonomy): Eukaryota > Metazoa > Chordata > Lepidosauria > Squamata > Pareidae > Pareas > Pareas carinatus. Next base: position 565,487 of record JANHFO010000001.1, read on the forward strand.
AAACCTGGGAATGTTTAGCTTAATATGTCAAAATTATAAAAACAATCAAAGGAATTAATGCAGAAAAGCTCTCTGTAAGATTTTTTTTCCTTTGCTGCTATGTATGGTGTCATCCTTTCAAGTTTAAAATTTGATGCCTTCATTTTATAAACTTGTGACTGAAAATCTGCACCACTATATTGACATACTTGAACCTGACAGTTCAAAGGAAAGTTGAGTGAATTTCATTGGGAAACATATGAGAGGTTTTGAAATTACATGCTTGTAATGTGGTTGGCATTTTAAGAGCAGATTTCCGTACACAGTGAATAAGTATTATCTTTACATTGGGAATATAGGAAGAGGACAGAAGAATTGACTAGACACCGGGCCAAAAATAATTGTTCTATACATAATCCTCAGGCTGGAGGTTTCACTGAAGCTTCAGTCCTAATGCCTACCTGGATATGTTGCGGGTTTTTGGGAACTAGCATGGAAGTGGTAAAATTATTACCTTCTTCCAGTCAGTTCAGGGGAAGATACTCTATTGTCCTTATCATACCACTTATTACATCGTCTGTCTACTTACTTGCAGTCCAATTTGCCCTACTATACCTGGCAGGAGGTACAAGCACGGATTATACAAATCCAAAAGGAGCACCAGATCTGCATTCATAAGAAGGAGCTGACAGAACTGGACATCTACCACCGCATCTTACGCTTCAAAAACTACATGGTAGCCATAGTGAACAAGTCACTCCTGCCTGTGCGCTTCCACCTTCCCTTCCTGGGCGATACGGTCTTCTATACCCGTGGTCTCAAGTACAACTTTGAACTCATTTTCTTTTGGGGCCCTGGCTCACTGTTCGAGAACGAATGGAGTCTGAAGGCTGAGTACAAGCGTAGTAGCAATCGCATGGAGCTGGCTGACAAACTGGGCACCCGTATTTTATGGATTGGCATTGCTAATTTTCTCCTTTGTCCGCTTATACTTATATGGCAGATTCTTTATGCTTTCTTCAGCTACACTGAAATTCTCAAGAGAGAACCAGGCAGCTTGGGTGCTCGTTGCTGGTCCCTCTATGGCCGCTGCTACCTGCGACATTTCAATGAGCTGGATCATGAGTTGCATTCAAGACTCAGCAAAGGCTATAAGCCAGCTTCCAAGTACATGAATTGTTTCATTTCTCCCCTGTTTACTATTGTGGCGAAGAATGTGGCCTTCTTTGCTGGTTCTATCCTTGCCGTCCTCATTGCCCTCACAATTTATGATGAAGATGTACTAGCTGTAGAACATGTCCTCACAACTGTCACCATCCTGGGAGTGGCTGTCACTGTCTGCAGGTGAGTGGGAATGGCTAGATTGAACCTTTCGTGGTTTAGGAGGCTTTCTTTATGCTTGGAGAATAATAATTGTTACTATGAAAGCAGATAATAACTAAAAGCAATCTATTAATTTAAAAAATATATTTTAAACAGCAAGGGCTCTTAGGTTTGATCCCTCTGATTTTACTTCTAGAAGACACATTGGTGGTGGTAAAAATCTTTCCTGTTTTAGCAGTTATATCTAGGACATTTTGGAGTACCATGAGTTTGTGACTTCACTAAGTTTCACAATTCATGTCTTTCAGTTCAGTTAAGCAAAGGCCTTTCCTAATTCATTAATCATGATGACAGGATGCCTTGAAGTTGAATTCATTCTAAAACTTACGTCATAAAGCTTTGAGATGTCAGGAGACAAAATCTGGTTTTTCAGGAATCTTGTCACATGTTTTGGGTTTTTTTGCTGAATCTAGCAAGTGTACAGTTGTTCACTGCCTATAAAGAGCACAGATGCTGTAACTTTGTAGCAGAGAGTGGGGAAAGTACTACGGTAGTAGTCAAGTCACCAATTTACCTAAGGGAATTGAAATGGAGAAAGACAGTGGAAGAGTTAGCAAATAAAGACATAAAATAGGAAGAAACAAACATGATATAAATAATTGAGAGGAGCTTGGTTGTTTTCTTGTAGACATTTCATTACCCAAACTAGGTAACATCATCAGTGCTAGTGAGAAGTGAGGTTTGCTCTCAGTTTATGTTCCAGTGGCTTGTTATAAACTGAGAGCAAACCCCACTTCTTATTAGCATTGATGATGTTGCCTAGTTTGGATAATGAAACATCTGCAAGAAAGCAGCCAAGCTCAGAGAGTACCAAGGATCCCTCATTTCAACCCCAAGCTACAAATATTCTCCTTTATTGGTATAAATAATTGCAAGTTGAAGATTTGTCATTTACATTGTTGTTTATGGATCAGCATTTAAATCAACCAGACATTTTATGAGTTACAATATAAAGTTGTTCAGTGTTTGAGAGGATTTTAGGTAGACGTAATCTGCAGCTATTGTCCTGTCAATTAAACTTAACAATTGGCATTGGAGGAATTATTACAAGATGGCCTTACATGTAAACTACCATTGTACTTTATACAACATTTTTGATAGAAAAGTAATATTATCTAAAAGTCTTCAAACAAACATGGCACAAAAGTTTGTAAGATTGATTTCCTCCATAAGGAACACATGGATTAGAGCCGCCTGTGCTGTATCTGAAGCACTAAAGAGTTCCTATAGAATCTTTTATCTGTAGTCTATCCTTCACTATAAAAAAGAAAAGTCTAGACAGTAGCAATATGTGTCCTTTGCCAACAAGCTACTTTCTGTCTGCTGCTTTTCCCAAGGAACGTAGAGCTCCTTGGCTCCAACCTATGTGGCTTGTGCACTCTATCTGTCCCTCCAGGTCCTTCATCCCAGATCAACACCTGGTTTTCTGCCCAGAGCAGCTGCTTAGGGTGATTCTGGCACATATCCATTATATGCCTGACCACTGGCAAGGCAATGCCCATCGTTATGAAACCAGAGATGAATTCGCTCAGCTCTTCCAGTACAAGGCGGTAAGATAAGATAGGTTGAGGGGGGAGGGCATTGTCAATAGAGAGAGGTCCTGATTACATACTAGTATAAACAAGATGTTTATATAAGAATCTCCAGAAATTTGGGGTCCTTCTCTAAGTATAGAACATTTGGAAAAACAGTCGGGCCTATAGTCATCCTGAACTGTGTTGGTAATATTCACTGTGGTATTTTCTAAGACTTAACGGTTTGTTTTCTGTGTTCACAGGTGTTCATTCTGGAAGAGCTCCTTAGTCCCATTGTGACTCCCTTGATTCTCATTTTCTGTCTGAGGCCCAAAGCTTTGGAGATCATTGACTTCTTCCGCAACTTCACAGTGGAGGTTGTGGGTGTGGGAGACACTTGCTCCTTTGCCCAAATGGATGTGCGCCAGCATGGGCATCCTGCAGTAAGTCCCAACGAAAATGAAATTTTTTTAAAATTAATCAGGAATTCAATAAAGGCCATTTGGTTTGCATTCTTCAATAGAATGTTAATTGAACAAAGTCATAGAGCACAGAAGTGAAGAGATGAAATAGTAAAATGCAGTTTACATGTGGTGGTAATTGCTTTCATTCTGTCAGCTAAGTTATCAAGGCACGAAATAGTATTTTTCTCTACAGTAGCCTTAAATTGCTATAAAAGTCAAATTATGATTTTAGGCTTATACTTCATTTGAGAATTTCATTTTCATAGTATGAAATGTGATTTACATATCAGATGTACACTTTTTGTAGTTTTTTAAAAGGAATAACTGTATGTTGGAAAAAATAACGATTCAAAGGCGAAGCCATTGTATTATTTTTTGCTTGCACAAAATCAAGTAGGTAAGGATGGGAGGTAGTTAGCTCTGATACTTTCCTAAGCTCTGCTCTGATTGTTTTGCAGTGGATGTCAGCTGGGAAGACAGAAGCCTCCATTTATCAGCAGGCTGAAGATGGCAAAACAGAGCTGTCCCTCATGCATTTTGCCATCACCAATCCACACTGGCAGCCACCTCGGGAGAGCACAGCTTTCATTGGCTTGCTTAAGGAGCGGGTGCACCGTGACAGCAGCCTGGCGTTGGCTCAGCAGGCTGTCCTGCCTGACAATGCACTTTTCACCTCTATCCAGTCACTACAGTCTGAATCAGAGGTAACCACACAGAAGATAACGAGAACTAACAAATGGCAAAGTTACTTTTGTGAGATGTATCTGTTGCCATGCACATCCTGCCCTCAAAAAGAAGAGAACTGGTGTCTCTTTGTAGGGCTTCGAGAAAGGAGAACTGTTGGGGAATCTAAGCCAAGAATAGTATTCTGGCTGGTTAGGCTGAGAAGAACCGAGGCGCGATGCCAACCATGCATAGTCATTTCCTCTGTGCAGTGGCTCCAATGGACTACAGTTCCCAAACACTTCTATTATTCTAAGAAGATTTGATCAGTTCTGCCTAAAGACTTTCCTCACATCTCTGGTACTCTTTTCACAGGAGTAGCATTAACTTAGTTCATGGGAAACCATCTTTGTTGTGAGAACTGTTGTATAGGCTGAAATCTTCCAGGCCTTGCTTTGAGTAGGTTTCCATCTTTCATTTGTACTTCTTAAAACAGAAGTAGGCAATCTAGGGGCTGCAAGCAACATCTTCCAGGGGTCCAGAATAATTCAGCCTCCAATAATATTTCCAAATTCTGACACTGTCATTTTGCCCATTTTTGGGGGGAAGTTTAAGAATAGGAACAATAGCTTTGCTATTTGCTTTTTTCCCCCAGATGATTTTCACCTCATTTTCAAAACATGAAAAAAAGATTTTTGGCTATATATCTTCTAGTGACATCAGTGAATGGCCTCATTAAAAAATCACAAAGTTGAGTCTTTGTCCCAAACCTTCTAGAAGTAGCCAACCCCAGTCCTCACAGTATCTCTGTTATACCTACACTCATACAAATTTCAGGTGCCTTCTGTAGAATTTCCTTAAAAGATTCCCCTTGAAACTCTTGCTTTCCTTTTCTCTGTGGCAAAGAGTCAACTATCCAGTTAAATCCCACCTGCCTTCTAGGGTTAGGATTTAAGTGAATGGATTGGCTTCCAGAATGCGAGTGTGAGAGGTTCCAGCTCTGCCCACCACAGGCTCAGAGCTAAAACTGGAAAGTGGTGGTAAAGTTCTACTGACAAATATGAGGAGAGGATCCCGTTCCTGTGGAATTAAAATCCCTCTTCTCTTCTGTCTGCAGCCACACAGTCTGATTGCCAACGTGATTGCTGGCTCCTCGGCACTTGGGTACCAGACAATTCGTGATGCACAGACTTCCCGGCATCTGTCTGCCGTCTCTGAGGTGGCATCTGCTTTGCGTTCCTTCTCCCCTCTTCAGTCTACCCAGACAATACATGGGAGTTCCCATGTGGATGGTGCCCACCTTCGGGGACCTGGCGCAATGACAGGCTCGGGGTAAGAAGTAGTGTGTAGTACGCATCTACTGAAAAAATTCTTAAAGATCAAGAATCTCACCAATATTTTATCCGGAATGCTTTGTGAGTATTGTCTGAGGAGTAATTTTTATGTGATGTTTTTCCTCATAGAGGGAGGGAGACCAATGTCATTTTTTTCCTCTAAAGTGAACACATTTAGGCCTTTAATTGTCCCTTCCTGCAGCATCTAGAATTTTTTGTATGACTGAAGCTTCATAAAGTTGGTCCCTTCTCCAAGGCTTCGCAAAAGCTGCTTTGTATTTTGGACGTGTGTTTTGCAGTCCCATTCTGGATGATGATGATGATGAACTGATGTTTGTGTCCCCAGCTAGAGAAGAGCTGCAAAGCATACATAACGATTGATAAAAAAAAGTTGATTTATTTAATATATGAGTGCTGGAAGGGGAGAAATTCCTTCTGAACATCCATGGATTTTTTTTCTAACACCACCTCTTGATTTTTTTCTTCACTTTGACTGCAGGGTAGATGCCAGGACAGCAAGCTCTGGCAGCAGTGCTTGGGAAGGTCAACTCCAGAGCCTAATTCTTTCAGAATATGCCTCTACTGAGATGAGTCTGCATGCTCTCTATATGCATGAGGTAATGTGATCATAATGGCTTGTGTGTGGGGGGGATTGGTTTGTGAGGTGGGGAAAAGGAGGAAGTGAAAGAAATGACCGTGGTATGAAGAGGTCACAGTATAGATGCGGCCGGTGGTGAGCTTGCCTAAGGCATTGTGGCACAAATATGTATTAATGTGTAAATATGTATAAATCTATAAGATGCGAATATGTAATGTTTGCATGCTTTGTTTATTCATTTGTAAGTCACGCTAATATCCTGTTGCAATCATAAATAGTTTGGGTGGCTCATAACATGTAACAAAACAATACATAATAATAAAAATACACATTGCATGTTGACCCTTTGGCATCTAGTTTGCTGGAGATGCCATTGATTGTGAGTAAAGTCTTGGTTTGAGGCCATAAGTCTTTACATACTAACACTGCATTGCAAAAAGAAACAGAGGCAGAACTGTGAAAAATATATGGTGAAGACATAAACTGTATGGGATTTATTTTACATTAAATCTTAATTTTAAAAGTTAGCTTCAACATGATTTATATTGTTACTAGGACTGTGCAGTACTTTGGATTCATCTGGGAAGTCACAATAAGCACATCTCTTTGGATTTCCAACTGCTGCAGAAAGCTTCTGCCACACCTATCTTTTCTTAGACCCAGGTGTGACTGTTTCAGTGAATCACGGATGGATGTTCAAAATGTTCGTTACAGCCAAACCATTGCACAGCTTTGATGGTTACTCCTTGTGTATTTAAATAATGTTTCTCAAGTCATTTCTGAAACTTTTGGAACTGTATCCACATTTCTGGTAGGGTGCTTATATAACTCTGGACATACATTGTGGGTTCTGCTGTAAACTCAAACATCCTGTAAAATGCTAATGTAGAGAATTGCTCTTGTATTATTCTCAAGTATCAAACTGAACATGGATCTGAGAAATAGGGTACACATCATAAGGATCAAGCTGGATCATATTGGAACACTTCAGGCAAAACCACATCATACAGTGTAGCTAGGTGTATTTACATTTGTATTTTAGGTAACAGAATAGAAGTGAATCTTCAGTATGTACAGGTGGGGACTCAACACATTTAAGTAGGACTGCAGGGCAACTAATTTCAGATCTGGAGCTAGATTTACTTGGAAACCCTCAATAACCTTTACTTGGCTAAACACAGTTCCATGTTATTTATTAACTCATTTTCACAGCTGCACAAGCAGCATGCCCAGCTGGACCTTGAACGACACTTGTGGCACCGACGGGAGAGTGATGAAAGTGGTGAGAGTGCGCAGGAAGAGCCAGAGGCCCAGAGGAACACCCCCAGCGGCACTATGCCTCGCTCAGCCAGTTATCCCCTCGCCTCTCCTCGCCAAGGTGGTGATGAGGCATCTGCTCTACAGGCAGGCTTCCAGCGCCGTTATGGGGGTGTCTCAGGTATGTATAAAGTGCAGTAAATTAATAGTCATTCTGCATTCTTCAGCCAGGAGAGCTGAAATGGCTTTTGAGTAAGCCATAATTGAAAATTGTTCACTGGGCCATGATTTGCAAGCCACAGTGAATAGGGCTTGCATAAACTCCATTGTTTATCAGTTATACATTATGACCTTAATCTTTCAATACTCCCAGCTTATTAAAGGTAGGAGTTACTTTAAATACTAAATCCTATAGAGAATACCTTTATACTTAATGATATGGCCAATACATCAAATAGAAGATTCAATCCTTCCCATAAGCTAAGGCTCCCCTGAGACTCCTTGTCAGCTTCTTGGCTTTTGTTTTTGTTAACAATTGTGAAATATAGGAGAACATGATCAGGTACAGAATATAACAATAATACCATCATAAGCTTGAAAAGTTCCCCAAACGTTCATTTTTACTGCTTCTGTGGCTGAAAACTCATTTTTTCTGTAATTGTTACTCTTATTTTCTCTTCTCACTAAGTTACAATGCTTTCTCAAAGCAATGGGTGAGTTCCATTCTTATTTTTCTGTCCTATTATAGACCCTGGTCCAGTGAATAGGGCTCCATCACACTTTGCTCGGCTGCCACTTGGGGGCTGGGCAGAAGATGGCCAAGTTGCTCGACATCCAGAGCCTGTCCCAGAAGAGAGCTCAGAAGATGAGTTGCCACCTCAGCTACACAAGGTACAGCTTGTTTTATTCCCTGGTATTACAGTGAGTGTGGTGTGTTAACTGCCAAAAAGAAGGAAACTCCCATATCTTAAATGAGTAGTTACTGGGGAGAAAATGGCTGGCATGACCATGTGTCAAAACTCACCCTCTCTATTGACATGCATCCTACACATCCCATGTTCATGAAAAGGAGTGATGCTTCAATTGCCTGGATGTACCTGCCAATTTCACATAACTGAAGACATAGACATAGCCTAATGGTAATGCAGTGCTGCTTGTTGCTACCAGGAATTGTTTTGTCAAGGAATATATTAATCGATTTTGAGATAGATATTGAAATGGGTGTACTATCGACCTTAGAATGGCATGTATACTGAGTTTGGTTTCTGACTAAATCAGTATCTTTCCTGTTGAAATAACCCCCTCTGTCTTAAACAATCCCCGCCCCTCACTCCAGGTGTAACTGTGAAGGCTGAAGATCCGATGAGAGTTCCAGATCTGGGGCCTGTGCCGGCTGGTGGAGCAGCGAGCTATCCTGCCCTAGAAGATACGGGTTAGCTCAAGTATCCACGGCCTGGACATCAGAATTTAAGGGTGACCCAAGTGATGGTGTCAGTGGTGCCTTCGGGTGGGCAGGACTCTATCCAGACATGCATCATGCTGGTGACACATTAGCTGTGCATAGGCTGGGTGTGTATTTACATATATTGTCTGTATCTACATACGTGTTGTCCGTGTTGGAGAACCATCCAAGACCTGCACAGAATGCCACAGAGCACACGCGAGATGGGAGAGACAAGCGACGCTCAGCCTGCCTGAAATGTTCTTCAGTTGGGAAGAGGACCTGCTTATGGATCCTATTCAGCAGCCGGAAGAGCTGCTCCGTTGTCTAAACTGCAACACTATTAAAGATGCAATCAGGATGTAGATTTGGACTCAGGAAAAGGAGGGCTGTGAGAGATTATTTTTGTAGCAAGAATTGAGGGCGGGGATTCCTCTACCCACTGACAGAGCCTGGTTCAACTGAAGAGGTTGCACACCGCAAGGGAATATATCTTCTTCGATTTTTCCATTCCAATATGAATGTTGATGCCAGACAAGAAGAAAAGAATACCTTTGCGGTGCCATCACTCTGTCAGAGGATTTACCTTTCTTTGGTCATAATTGATTTATCATTGCTTGAGGGCCATATTCATTTCATGTCCTACCCCCATATCAGATCACAGATTTATCATGGTAATGTTTGCCTAAGCCAGGATCTGAAGCGATCTAAGTCAGCTTTATAAAAAAATTTCCAGCCTAAAAGACTTGAAAGGAACTCTGCTCTAAAAGCCCTTGGTTCTCCTGCTGAGGCTCAGAATCAAGAATAAGACTTTGTATTGTGTGTGTGTGTGTGAGAGAGAGAGAGAGAGAGAGAGAGGGAGGGAGAGGGAGAGGGAGAGAGAGAGACACGAGTGGAGGTTACCAGTGCTTATCAGAGACATGATAGGCATATCATATTTAAGTAATTCTTTAATATCCTGCTTGGCTTCTCCAAATTGGTGCTGCCCCATTTGTGATTTTCTTTTTTTTTCCCCTTTGGGTGCCTTGATGGTAATTATGCAGCTCTCATGGAAATACCACATTTTGTATGCCAAAAATGCTATCTTAAAAACTCAAGAAGGGATGACTTTTATGTTTTTGCAAAAAGAATCCATTAAACTCACAATTCAACTGATCAAGCCCTATTTCGAATTGTCTACAGAAACTGATTTTCCATTCTTGCCCTTGGTCTTCTGTCCTTTCTGTATTATTTGGAGACTAGTTAAATAGTAGGAACTTGTTTTTTTAAAAAAAACATTATTTTTTTCTGGATTTGTTTTTGGAGAGCCCATAGTCACAAGGGGCCATGTTTTAAATTCTCATTAACCTCTTTGATAATGATCACTCACAACCACTACCTTGTGTTAAAGAAGTAAGTTATCTCAAACAATATATTCTGTTTTCGTTGTGACAGACTAGGCTGTACAGGATCCCATAGCTGACTTTTCTGTGGATGTTTCGTATTTGGGAAATCCACGATTCTTCTGTATACTTTCCTTAGGGGGCAGGAGTGGGTGGGTTAAAAGGAAACAAAAACAGATTATGTATCCTCAGTTTCCAGCTCACCGCTCAGTATTTCCTGTACTCATCATTTCTCTCCCAGTAGTTTTATCAAGTGTCCATGAGGGGAGGAAATGTTGGTGACCTTCAACCCCAGGGTTTTGCCTGCCAAAAAGTAAAATAACTTTCAATTGATACCCCCCAGGTGCTGTTTCCTGGGCTGATAAGAGTTGTAGTCTAGAATGTCTGGAGCAGGACCACTGCTGACCTGTGAGGTGCCTTTGTGCAAAAAATTTTTTACACTAGAGCATCAAGTCACGTCCTGGGGCAACTTTGGTTTCCCAGCGCTTCAGTCTCCCTTTTCTACATCACATGCACACATGCCCTGAGTAGTAACTGAAAGAATTCTTCTTCCTCCAACCCGAGCCTGCAATGTGACACTGGGAAACTACTGCTCTCATAATCCCCCCTCCCCCAGTGTCACGGTGCCTTTGCGCAATGCCCAACTTGCACACCTTCGTGGTGGCCGTGGTCTGTTGCGCTCCACGTTCGGTCAGGATGGCTTGAAAACTACAGTTACAACTAGGATCAGCGTTACGCCTACTGCTTATTTAGTATATGGAGGAATCCGACAACATTGACATATCCCTGTAGAAAGCAGAATCGCTTTGTCGATTGCTGCTTTGAATTGAGCCGGTCAAGTATGGGCTCCTCTTCAGCATCCATCTTGACGCAGCTTAGCCAAAAGGATAGGTAGGGGAGGCAGTATTAGCAATCAGGCATTCTTCTTATCTTTGCTCCATCTGCATCCGCATGGAATGGCCGCCTTCTACCTCTGCCTGTGGCATTAGGGAGGCCAGTTTGTATGTGAACAATGCAAGTGGTTTGTAAAGCAGAGCTGATTGTCCAGCTTCCTGTACAGTGCCGTGTCTACTGAATAAAGGAGGTGTGCTCTTCTTTGATGGCTCTGGCCATTTGTGTGGGATTATCCATTAAAGCCAAGTTTACATTAGAAATTGAAGGGAGTTGTATTAGCTACCTGCAAGGGGTACATGTTACCCAAGATTCCAGTTCCCTGTGACATGCCACTTCAAATGCCATCTTAAATCATTTTACCATACAATACAATATTAATTTTGAGTGTGCTGGACACAGCGAGTGTGTGTGCTTAGGTCAATTGCATCCTCATTGTGAAGTCTTGGGTGTCCTGCTCCATGCACCATCCCTCAGAAGTGTGTCTCTTAGTATAAAGCCACTGTCTTTTAATACTGACTGCTTGCAGAATGGACGAAGCTGAATCCCAGGTTTTATTTCATCACTTTGGAGACATCAAGATAGATGTGGTTCTTTACTTCGTTGTTTAGTGGGGAGATAACACTCTTTTACAAGTTAGAAGGTCAAAAAGCACATCAATTTTCTTAAATCTTATGAAGGTGGAATGTTATTTCTGCAAATCAAGAGTGACCTTGGTGCTTATTGACTACATAAGTTACAGTGTACTATGAGGGGTTCTTGGTGCTTGATTGCTTTCTTGCAGATGTTTCATTACCCAAACTAAGTAACAACATCACCACGAACACTGATGATGTTACCTAGTTTGGGTAATGAAGCATCTGCAAGAAAACAGCCAAGCTCAAAGGGCACTAAGGACCCCTCACTTCAACCCTGAACTACAAATATTCATTCTTCTTTATCGGTACTACCCTGTTTCCCCGAAAGTAAGACATCCTCCGAAAATAAGACCTACTTACAGTTTTGCCTCTCACTGA